>SNQJ01S0091424.1:8139-27130 GCA_010110895.2 Picea sitchensis | reverse complement strand
CCCTTTGGTTTCCTAGGTGTCGAAACGCCGAAATGCTGACCGATAGCCACGTGTCCCTCCGATGGATGGCTGCGACCTTTACCCACGATAAAACATTATGATATTTCCAGGATGATCAATGGTCACTATCAAATCCTGGTTTTATCAAACTTATTCACACTTAAACCGATTCAGGGTTTCGTTTATCAGGATTTCGTGACTTGCGAGCCCGAGTGACACATGTCCTCTGTCAATTTGAATCCCCGGTATCCGAAATACCGATGGACTCTCGATCTCTGCCACGTATCCTCCACATATGGATGGTCCAGATCTATTTCAGGACTTCCACCATGGAGTGTCCCAATCTCTCATCATCAGGACTTCCGAAATCCCGAAGTCCGAAGCCCCGATATCAACTCCTCTTTCGAGACTTTCACCTCTGTTCACGAGGCTTAACCCTCATTTATCTCCTGATAGATCCAATAGCTGCCGGGTTTTCTAACTAAGATTTGACGATTCAGATCTATCCCACACTGTGCACTCTCCCGCTGCTCCCTGGACGTGGAAAAACCAACGGTCCATATTCTCTCACAGACGTTAGGGATCTACGGTCCCGATTTCTTCGCTACTCACGAAGATAAAGGAAAAGGGTTAAAGCATTTGACGCCCTTGTTTCTTCTTCCAATCCAACAGTCGTGAATGGCCGCAGATCTTCTGATAGGATCTCATCCATCAATTGATTCTTATCCCTACGTGGCTATTTCAAGATTTTGAGAGGCCCATTCTTCCTCGTACATGATTACTAAGACTTGTGCCTTCAAATCCTTTTTTCAGGTTCTTGGTAAGTTTTCTAAGAGAGGGTATCTCTATGGAGAGATTTATTCCGGGTATTCCTGGAGATGAATAATGGCATAGGTTTCCCGAAAGCAGACTTGAAGTCCAAGTTAGATCGGTATACATATATATAAATCTATCTATAAACATAAGCCATGCGGATCTATTCCGGGTATTCCTGGAAACGAATAAGGGTATAGATTTCCTGAGAGCAGTCTTGAAGTCTGACTTAGATCGGTAAGCATATAAATAGCAATTCATAAAACATAAGCCATATGTGGTCTTTACATTATAAGCATGAAACCACCATTTCTGGTCAAAACACCACACAGACAGTCTTATGCTCAAACCATTCATAAATTGCACAGAATATGAGCATACATACCAGCATATAAACTTCAAGATACAGGATATAAAACACTTATCATAAATGACACGAGGTGTGATTGCAATTGCTGAGAGGGGTGCTCGTTTCCACCCAACCATAGGCTCAGTAACTCCCAACGGATTTACCACTAGCCACCCCCAAGATGAGACCACGATGCTGCGAGACTGCGTCTCTGTTTGTCAGTGACTGAGAACGAGGGTTACTCTCCTTCTTCTCTACTATCACTCACTCTGTATTTTTCCAAAGTTCTCCTCTTCCTCTTTTCCTCGCGTCTGCCCTGATCGCACACTCCTCCTGCCTCTTTCTCCTTTCTGCAAGGTTGCGTGTGGCATGAACTTCCTCGCGGTGGTCAGGTTTGAGGACTCTACAGATGGGCGGTTCACCCCCATCCCTCATTACTCATGAGGATCCCTTTACCTACCAACCTGGCGAGTCATTTAATTCGAGGCCACCGAGCTGCTCTTGGTTCTATGGTCCAGTGAAGTCCAAATACGGTATTGGTTTTGGTGGAAGTTAACGCCAACATTCCAGGTGCCTTCCACCGCCTTTCTTCAGCCATCGTGGTCTCTTTTTCAACACATCCCCCTTTCAACATTCCTGCAATATATATATTATAATATCATTCACATTCATCGACCTTTTTCACAAGGGCCATTCACATCACACATTCACATTTCTGAGTTTGCCACAATACTTGGCCAGTATAGTTATTTTTATATACTGGGGGAAACAGGGTGTTACAATTCCCTCCGCCTTAAAGGAACATCGTCCTCGATGTTCTATCTATCAACTTGACATGAATGTACAGGTGTAAACAAAATCGAATATGCCCGTTTCATGGCATCCTCCATTTCCCATGTAGCCTCATCTTTGCCAAAATGTTTCCACTGCACCTTGACCTGTGCAATGGTTCAGTTCCGGAGCGGGGTTTCCTTTCTGTCCAGTATGCATTGAGGTTCTAGGAGAAATTCTCCCTCCAGTTCCACCTAGATCACAGACCAATGAATTATATGTTTACCATCATGTACATATTTCTTCAATAATGAGACATGGAAAACATTATCTGCTTTGACTGTGGGAGGAAGTGCTAGCCTATAGGCCACAGGTCCCACTCTATCTAGAACCTCAAAGGTTCCACAATACCGAGGTGCCAATTTGGCACAAGCTCCCATTTTCAGGGAACTTTTCCTGGGCCTAACTTTGAGATATACATGATCTCTCGCTTTGAACTCTCTTGGAGTTCTCTTTTGGTCGGCATAAGTTTTTTGTTGGTTCTGAGAGACCTTCAGGTTTTGTTTTATTTGAGTCACTTGCTGTTCCATTTCTTTCAACATGTCAGGTCCAAAAGAAATCCTATTTATGGGATTACTCCAACTGAATGGAGTGTTACACGGTCTACCATAGAGGACTTCGAAGGGACTCATATTTAGGGATGCTTGGTAGCTGTTGTTGTAGGCAAATTCTACCAGTGGCAGGTAGTCTTCCCACTTCCTGGGTTGGTGCATTACATGCATTCTTAGCATGTCTTCAAGTATTTGGTTCACTCTTTCTAGTTTTCCATTGGTTTGAGGGTGATAGGCGGTGCTAAACAACAATTTGGTTTCTAAGCCAACCATCAGTGATTTCCAAAAGTTAGAAGTCAATTTCGTGTCTCTGTTGGACACGATCTCTTTCGGCATACCATGCAGTCTGAATATATCCTTCATGAATACCTGGGCAATATCGATTGCTTTGCAAGTGGATTTGACATGGATGAAATGGGCAGACTTGCTCAATTTTTCCACCACTACCATAATGGCATCATTCTGTTTGGTCGATGTTGGAAATCCAGTGATGAAATCCATGGAGATGGTTTCCCATTTCCATTCTAGGATTGGTAGAGGTTGTAATAATCCTGCTGGGTGTCAGTGTTCTGCTTTAACTTGTTGGCACTCTATTCATTTGGCCAAGTACTCGGCTATGTATTTCTTTATTCCAGGCCAATAGAATTGTCTCCTAGTGGCCGTGATCATCTTCTGGTATCCTGGATGAGAAGAATAGGGTATTTTATGTAGTTCATCCAGTATGAACCTCTTCAAGTCATCACAATCTGGAATATAAAATCTACTTCTGTAAGTGAGCAGACCTCCTTCGGTCATCTGGTAGCCTTCATATTTTTCTCCGTCGGGTCCTTGCTGTAGGTACATGGTCATGGTTTGGATGAAGGGATATGTTTCTTATGCAAGTCTGATTCTTTCGTTGACATCTGTCTCGCAGGTGCTCACCGCTGCCAGGTGAATTGTTTTTATACTTCTGCTAAGGGCATCGACCACCCTATTTTCCTTTCCTTTAATGTGTATGATTTCGAAATCAAACTCACTAAGGAGGGCCATCCACCTAGCTTGTCTAGCATTGAGCTTTGGTTGATCAAACATGTATCACAATCCACAGTGATCTGTCATAAGCACAAACTTTCTTCCCAGGAGGTAATGCCTCCACATTTTCAAGGCATGCACTATGACAGCTAGTTCTAGATCATGGTTCACATAATTGACTTCATGCTCGTTCAATTTTCTGGATTCATAGAAGATCACACTTCCTTCCTGCATAAGGAATCCTCTGAGCCCTTCCTTACAGGCATCTATGCACATGAGGAAGTCAGCTTATGGATTGGCGATCTTCAACACATGTGCATGGGTCAGTAGATGTTTCAGGGTTTGAAATATTTCTTCACATTTCTATGTCCACAAGAATTTTGTCCCCTTCTTCTGGAGGGTAGTGATTGGACAACCAATCTTGGAAAATCCTTTTATAAATCTCCTATAGTATCTTGCTAATCCCATAAAGGATCTGATGTCTGAAACATCCTTTGGGGTAGGCCATTCCATGATAGACCTGATTTTGTCAGGGTCTACCGCTACTCCTTCTTTGGAGAGAACATGGCCTAAGTAATGTATTTGCTTTTGGAAAAATTGACATTTGCTGAATTTGTCATAGAGCTGATGTTCTCTTAGCACTTGCAACACAAGTCTAAGATGCTCTTCATGCTCTTTTATGTTCTTGGAGTAAATTAATAAATCATCAATAAAAACAAGCACAGATTTGTCTAGGAATTTGCTGAGTACATTGTTCATCAAGCACATAAAAGTGGCAGGGGCATTGGTCAACCCAAATGTCACCACTACAAAATCATAGTGACCATACCTCATTCGGAAGGCAATTTTATGGATGTCTTCACCCTTGATTCAGACTTGATGGTATCTCAACCTCAAATCAATCTTTGAGAAAATAGACGCACCCCCCAATTGATCAAACAGGTCTTTGATCCTGGGCAAGGGGTACTTGTTCTTTATAGTTACCTTATTGAGTTGCCTATAATCTATACACAGTCTAAGGGTACCATCCTTCTTTTTCATGAACATGACTGGTGCTCCCCATGGAGACACGCTGGGACGAATATAGCCCTTATCCATCATTTCTTTTAGTTGCAACTTGAGTTCAACTAACTCGGGTGTACTCATCCGGTAGGGTGTCTTAGACACCGACACCACTCCTGGTGCAAGTTCTATCGAGAAGTCTATGTCCCTTCTCGGAGGTAGACCCGATACCTCTTCCAGAAATACATCTCAGTATTCTCTCGGGATAGGGTGATCATCAAGGCTTGGTTTTTCACCTTCGATTGTTTTCAACACCTGTATTGCATATAGGGGACATCCCTTTCGACATTACTTTCTCATTTGCAGAGCTGATATTTGTCTCACTGAGACAGGTTTTCGAATCCCTTGAAGGGTTATCCTCTTTCCTTCCTTACTTACACATTCGAAGGTTTTATGGTAATAGTCCAATCTAGCTTTATGGGTGGCCAACCAGTCCATACCAATCAATAGGTCATACGATCCCAGGGATAATATGTTAAGGGTTGTTTGGGTGGGGAATTTACCCAACATCAATTGGCAGGCTGGTATAACCTTTGCTACCCTTCTCCTTGTGCCAGTGGCTAACTGTACCAACCATGGCTTGGTATGTTTTTGTGGCTGTAGTTTACACTTATCAACAACTTTAGGGGCTATATAACTCAAATTTGAACCAGGGTCAATTAAAACATACACTAGATGGTTGGAAATCATACCTTCTATTTCCACTACTGAAGCTTGGTGGTCGGCTTGGTTATTATCCAAGGCTGAATGAATTTGTGGCACACTCCTGGCCATATCATTGACGGTAGTAGTTTCCTGGATGTTATAAATCCTCCGACTATCCTGTTGTCAGTGTGGGCATTCTCTCAATAGATGTTCTTCCTTGCAACCCCAACATTTCAAAGGTTCTCTCTTTGGGTTATCGGCCTTCACTTATATGGGTTCAGAAGTTTATTTCCGCTCAAGGAGGGAAAATTCTGCTGGTGCATACTCCGGGCTGGGAAGATCATTCTTGGGTTCTTCTTATTGTTCTTAAATCCTGGGGATTTAATTCTCTTTTTCTGAAATCTTGAACTATTCTTCTGTTTCCATCCTTCGCGAGGTTCTGCTCGATGCCCAAACTATTCATGAAAATAGGTTGCCTTTTGAATAGTGCCTTTTAAAGTCTTTGGCTCATCAAATTCAATTCTATTCCGATAGTCCTTAGGTAGTCCACTGATGAAGAATTTCACCTTTGCCTTTTCCGCCTTGATATAGGGTACATACCTCAACAAATCGAGGAATTTGTTGACATATTAATCTATAGTGAGTTGTCCCAGTTTGAGTTCATAAAACTCTTTAGTCTTTTCGTTGAAATATTTTTCCGACAGATACTTCTTTCAGAAGTATTTCTCAAACTGTTCCTAAGACAGGTCCTCTTCACGAACCCCTTTCACATTCTTAAGGTCTTCCCACCAAATGGAAGCCTTTCCGTTCAAGTTGAAGGTGGCCACTTGGGCCTTCATATTTTCGTAGAAGTCATGGACTCTGAAATACTTCTTTATTCCAAGCAGCCAGGCCTCTGCTTCCTCTCCCTTCTTTATTTCACCATAAAAGGAGGGTGGTTTGGCTTTTCTCAATTCTTTGAATTTACGACCTTTGGAAGAATTTTGCTTCTTCTGTTTCCTTTGGGAAAAGGAACTGGTTTTGGTGCTAGAAGAGCCCTCTGAATCGCCAGCTTCCTACTCTGGGGAATCATTTGACGCTTGTCCTTTACCTCTGGGGTGGACCTTTTTCAAGGTGCTCCTCTTAGTGTGGCCACCAATATGACCATGTTTATGAGTTTCAGGTTCATGCTGCATTTTCCTTTGTAGATCAGATAAACTCTGCAGTAAAAATGCGTTAATTTCTGTTTGCTTTTCTTGTTCTTTCATCATCCTTTCATTGTCAGCCTTGTAGATTTGTAATTCGACCATGAGACTCCTCACAGTCTCGACTAGATCTAGAGGGGTCCCTACTGCCCTCCTTTCGTCAGACTCTTCGTCTGTATTGTGGGAGCCTTCCCCCACTTCATGGTGAGTCACCATACTTATGCATTGATAATTTCCTGGAGTTTATCTTCCGCTTGTGTGCAAAAAGGGAAAAGAAAATGTTGGTTGTTAGTCAATATTTATATTTATTTATAACCAGTACATAATTCATATTTTCACATGTACAGAGACAATAGGGATTTTTCATTCTTAACTTCATCTTTTGATTAGGAAGGTTAAGACATGGGGTTACTCTTTTTAAGAGTGTTCCGAACGGAGCTTCTGCGCAAATCGTTCATGAGCCCAAGAAGGCCGTGTGTTGTAACCATGCTCTGATACTAATTTGTCACATACCCGTTACGACATAATAATTTTTTTTGGCCTTTTATCGAGGGACAGAATCCCCGAAATCATACGGGGCTTAGCGTAGGCTAGCTCTTCCCTTTTCCCACCTCCATGTGATCATCGTTTATGACCACCGGCCAAAAAACTAGGCTCCTTTTCGCATTTCGTGACTCAACGATATAAGCGAGTCGAGTCTTTTGACTCTGCAAACCCTGAAATGCCAAAATGCTAAACCCCGAAAGGGCTGGCGAGTGACAAACTCCCCGCTTGGGTCTTGTCCACGTGACCCTGTTCCGTGACCATGCGCTAAATCGACAAAGCACTTACCGGTTTTTCGTGATTCAGAGAATCGCGATGAGATGTCTCTTCCTCTCAATTTAAAATCCCCGAAACTCCATAATCTCCGAAGTTCCCCTCCAAAGGGAGATCAACGGCTATAAGCCTCCCCTGGTCCGACAGTCTTGGCCGTATCAAGATTTCGGTAATCAGGTTCTTGAAATGCAAGAGAGTCAAGTCTTTCGACTCTTCAAACCCCAAAATCCGATACTCGAGTTCTTGTATGAGATCCAATGGCTCTCGATGTCTTGGATCCAATGGTTCAGATATTTTCGGAGTTTCGTGAACCGGGAGTTCACGATGCAATGAATTCAAAACTCTTGTCAGTCCAATCCTTGAATCCTGATATGGGGATTCATGTAGGAGATCAACGGTCCTTGAGGATTTGGATCCAACGGTCCACATGATTTCAGAGCTTTCCCCGAACTCTGACTGCTCACCATGCATCTCCTTCGATGGAAAATCTAGATCCCTTTCAGGACCCCTCCTTTCTTCCATAGAGCGCATCGGGGTTTCGGGTACCGGGATTTCGTGACTTGCGAAGACAAGGGTTCTTGCCCTTTGGTTTCTCGGGTGCCGAAACACCGAAATGCCGATGGACAACCACGTGTCCCTCTGATGGATGGCTGCGAACTTTACCCACGATCAACCGTTATGATCTTTTTAGGATGATCAATGGTCACTATCAAATCCTGGCTTTCTCAAACTTATTCACACTTAAACCGATTCAGGGTTTCGTTTATCAGGATTTTGAGACTTGCGACCCCCAGTGACACAAATCCTCTGTCAATTTGAATCCCCAGTATCCGAAATACCGATGGACTCTTGATCTCTACCACGTGTCCTGCACGAATGGACGGTCCAGATCTATTTCAGGACTTCCACCATGGAGTGTCCCAATCTCTCGTCATCAGGACTTCTGAAATCCCGAAGTCCGAAGCCCCGATATCAACTCCTCTTTCGAGACTTTCACCTCTGTTCACGAGGCTTAACCCTCATGCATCTCTTGATAGCTCCAACGACTTTCGGGTTTTCTAACTAAGATCTGACGGTTCAGATCTGTCCCATGCTGTGCACTCTCCCGCTACTCCCTGGATGTGGAAAAACCAACGTTCCAGATACTCCCACGGACTTTGGGGATCTACGGTCCCGATTTATTCGCTACTCACGAAGATAAAGGAAAAGGGTTAAGGCATTTGAATCCCTTGTTTCTTCTTCCAATCTCATAGTCGTGAATGGCCGCAGATCTTCTAACAAGATCTCGTCTATCAATCAATTCTTATCCCTACATGGCTATTTCAGGATTTTGAGAGGCCCATTCTTCCTCATACAGGATTACTGAGACTTGCGCCTTCAAATCCTTTTTTCAGGTTCTTGGTAAGTTTTCCAAGAGAGGGTATCTCTGTGGAGAGATTTATTTCAGGTATTCCTGGAGATGAATAAGGGCATAGGTTTCCTGAAAGCAGAGTTGAAGTCCAAGTTAGATCGGTATACATATATATAAATCTATCTATAAACATAAGCCATGCAGATCTATTCCGGGTATTCCTGGAAAGGAATAAGGGTATAGATTTCCTGAGAACAGACTTGAATTCTGACTTAGATCGGTAAGCATATAAATAGAAATTCATAAAACATAAGCCATACGTGGTCTTTCCA
This sequence comes from Picea sitchensis, assembly GCA_010110895.2. Taxonomy (NCBI): domain Eukaryota; kingdom Viridiplantae; phylum Streptophyta; class Pinopsida; order Pinales; family Pinaceae; genus Picea; species Picea sitchensis. The sequence continues at coordinate 18,185 of SNQJ01S0091424.1, read as the reverse complement.
TTATAAGCATGCAACCACCATTTCTGGTCAAAACACCACACAGACAGTCTTATGCTCAAACCATTCATAAATTGCACAGACTATGAGCATACATATCATCATATAAACTTCAAGATATAGGATATAAAACACTTCCTAGAAATGAAACCAGGTGTGATTGCAACTACTGAGAGGGGTGCTCGTTTCCACCCAACCGTAGGCTCAACGACTCCCAATGAATTTGCCACTAGCCACCCCCGAGCTGAGACCACGATGCTACGAGACTGTGTCTCTATTTGTCAGTGACCAAGAACGAAGGTTACTCTCCTTCTTCTCTGCTATCACTCACTCTGTATTTTTCCAGAGTTCTCCATTTCCTCTTTCCCTCGCGTCTTCCCTGATTGCACACTCCTCCTGTCTCTTTCTCCTTTAGGAGAGGTTGCATGTGGCACGAACTTCCTCATGGTGGTCAGGTCTAAGGAATCTATGGATGGGTGGTTCACCCCCATCCCTCATTACTCATGAGGATCCCTTTACCTACCAACTTGGCGAGTCATTTAATTTGGGGATAGCAAGCCGCTCTTGGTTCTCCGAGCCAGTGAAGTCCAAATACGGTATTGGTTTCGGTGGAAGTTAATGCCACCATTCTAGGTTTCTTCCACCGCCTTTATTCAACCATCGTGGTCTGTTTTTCAGCACATCTCCCTCTCAGCAGTCCTGCAATATATATATTATAATATCATTCACATTCATCGGCCTTTTTCACAAGGTCCATTCACTTCACACATTCACATTTCTGAGTTTTCCACAATACTTGGCCAGTATAGTTATTTTTACAGACCGGGGGAAACAGGGTGTTACACTCCTGTGACTTCAACTTTCGATGAATTAGATCCAGTAGTTGACATGGTGATCTCTTTTGTAGGGCTATTGGAGCTTGATCTCCTTATCCCTTACGAGACCCTCGACATGTGTTCCTTCCAGAGCATTCTTCTTCCATCCAATGAAGATATCTTGGAATCCATTACCAGGTTTTGTCCCTTGACATGTTGTCCTTCCAGAGCATTATCCTCTTGGAAGACATGATCAAGAAGAAGTCATGAGCATAGTTTTCCTCTCCGTGGAAATCTCGTTAAAAAATGAAACAAAAGTCACGAGCATAGTTTCTCTTCTATGTGGAAAGCTCGTTAAAAAATGAAACAGAGACCTTGAGCATATTTTTTCCTCTTTGTAACAAGCTCGTTAAAAAATGAAACAAAAATGAGGGGATTGAACCCGAAACCTGGAGCATAGTTCTTTTCCTATGTCGATCTCGTTAAAAAATGAAACATGCACCTCTCCTGTCAGGTCAAGTCTTTTTCCAGATCTCGTAGATGTCGAGTCGAGTCTTTCGTTAGGTCTCATATTTGAACCTTCATTTCATCCACCATTATCCTTTTTCTCCATATAGTACAGAAATTGGGGACAACCTCAAAGTCGGTGAATTAATTGAAGCTTGGGGGGCATGTCTCTAGCCTTTGATGATCATTCTGGAGTTAAGCCACTAGATTTCAAGATGGGGGCAGAGTACCAAGATTAGTATTTGTTCTTTCTTGCGCTCGTAAAAACATGAGAATGTAACCAATCAAAATTTTATCTCTTTTTTGGGCTTGCATGGATATACGAAAAATGAATCCCCTGGAGTCTTCTTTAAGCTCTTTTCAGATTCTCTAAACATGAAAAGATTACCGAGTGATAAGCTTCCTTTCCCACTCATTAAAATGTTTGAAAGGGCATCTTTCGAGTGATAATTTATCTCTTTTTCAGCCTCGCAAGACTAACATTACGAAAAAGGACCACATCAGAGTCATATTTAAGTTCTTTTCAGACTCTCTAAACATGAAAAACCACCAAGTTTAGCTTCTCTGGACTCATTAAACAATCATACATTGAAGGGACCATATGGAACCGAACCCTTACTTCTTCCAGTTCATTAAACAAAGGAAGAGGGACTTACCAAAGGTGAGTTATATCGAGCATGTGTTACCCTCCTCGAGCTCTTTAAATCAAAAAGAGGTACTCGTCTATATGGATGGGGGAAAAAAATTGAAGGGATCAAGCCAAGCAGTTTTCGAGAACATTACCAGTAACTCTTACAGTCGCCCTTGAACATGACACTTTGTATTTGCATACAATTTTAATCCGCTGAACCTCTGCACTGAACCAATCATATGAGTTTTCTTACTCCTTTGGGTCACCTGAAGAAAGTCACCATATCCATTGCATCATTGTGTTTTGGTCCATGTCATGTTTCTTCTATTGTGCCTCAGTGTTCAAGGGAAGTATCTGCCTCAAGAGTCATCCATCACAAATATCTTTTTTCAATACCCATGTCAGTCCATGTTCATTTGATATACCAATTTACATCTTTGTGTTAGTTTTGTGTCGTTGATGGGGGATACATCAAGGCCCTCCTACAGTGAGTCTGTCCCCATAAACTTCAACACATTATCTGAGAACTAGACTTAGAAACCAGTTAGTACCTTAGGACCTGCATGCATCAATGGAAGGCCTCCTTGCTTCCGATAGTGGGTTTACATCATTGACCCCTGATCGGATGATTCCATGGATGTTCGAATTCAGCTAATTTGTTCACATTCACTGGAATGTACTAGGGTACCTTGGGAATAATTGACATCAGTGGTGATGTCCCTCGTGCTTGTTAACGGTTTGCCTCATTGACCGGTAATCAAGTGGTTTCTGCCATGTTTGACATTAGGACATCTATTCACATGGTTAGACTCATACTACATCGAGATCGGTAAGAAAACCCTGGGTTGAGTGATCACTCTGATATATACTTTACCCAGGTTGTGATGGAGTTTCTCTTGAATATTGACACATATACTGTCACATAGATCCACTTTGTATTGATTCGTGGCTATGTCTTGTCGTCTCATAGATCCACTGTGTATTTTTCGTGGCTACGATCAATTCATGTCATGGAAGTATATATCCACATTGTATCTTTGGTGGCTATACTCTTTGTTAATATAATTATGGATTCGCAGTGTATTTGATGGCGGCCATACCTTGCAAGTCCTTATCACCCAAGCATAAGTATGCCTTCCTTAGGTCCGAAACATGTCATAATATTGTTTGATGGTTGTGTGCATCTTCTTATTATAGCAAGATTTGCCTCACCATTGCTATCTTGCACATAGGTCCTTTTCCCATTTCCCTATGCAGACTTATCATCCCTTTTTTATGAATCCAGAGCTAAAAATATACATTTTTCCACATATACGCTCCCTATCTGCTATGTAAGATGCGTATATGCTTGCTGATCCACTACAACCTGCATACATCAAGATTTGTGCCAGAAAATACAAAATGAGGTCAGGTTTCCATGTCACGACAAGAGATCTCTGATCCTTGGCCTTCCATATATTGGAAACGTTCCGACTTGACTCTTCAGTTGCATTTTGAAGGTTATAAGAGCACAATTTCAAACTATGGAAAAGAAGGAGAAAGTATTCAACTTTGAGAGCTAAGTTACTATGGAGAAATTAATTCATATTGAGTCTACATCCCTTTGTCCCTCAAGTCTAAACATAGTGTTCAACCCCCAAGATCTTTCCCTATTATTGAGAGGACCTCATTGCCTCTTTCCTATGAGCTTGCCTTTGGTAGAGGATTGAAGTGGTGGAGACCCAGTTGGAAGGAACTCAGTTTCTTGGTTTTGAACCATGCCGACACAGAAGTCTGTAATGTTGTCACTTCTGCTGATTAATTATTAATAGAAATACTCCTTTCCTGTCCTATTGGTATCTTACAAATATATGATTATTATCCATGGGCATGTTTGTAATGTTTATTAATGGATTATGCTATCTGATGTGCTAACCCCTTTTATATCATCACTATGTACTTTCTCTACTTGTTTGTTGAGAACTTATTGCAGGTATAAAGCTTTGGGTCAAAGTGCTCAATGGTGGAACATCATCAAACGTTGGATCAAGGTAGGACTATTTCTTATATTGCACATTAGTCTATATAGCATATGTTGGAATTGAGCTGATTTTTGCAATCATACCTGTCTATTGTGGTTTACCCTTGGCCATTGAGAGTTTTTCCCTTGTAACACTTCTATCAGGTTCTTTGAGTCCGTACCCTTGCTTGAAAAAGTCTACAAAGTACTTCAGTCATCAGTTCCCATCTTCTGACTTCACACTTTGGGGGGCAATCTGTTACACATCAAAATTACTCATTAGGATGATGGCCTAGTGTCGTCATTACCAATGTTGCAAGTGCCACATTTTGGCCGCAAGTGTCGCAATATCATACTGTCATCTTGTCTATGTCATGTCTCAGATGACATTATCAAGAACACTTGCAAGCCACCTCAAAAGACTGGTTTTGAAGAAATGAAGTCATTTTACAAAGAGTACAAGTCTTTTTCCATGGAAAAATCCACTCAAAAATCAATTTTGGAAGGCAACGCTCCCCTATACATTGTCAGGGAGTGCCAACACTCTGTGACCTCTTTTGAGGGAGCATTCCAATGCTCTGTACCCCATTCTGAGGGAGCGCTGGAATTTTTTGAGTGAATTTCTGGATTGTTGAGAGAAATCAGGGAAGAATCCATTCATACCTGGAGTTGGTTGGGTTCGGATCTGAGTTCAAGGCTCGATCTTGGGGAAGATCCACAACTAAAGGAGAAGAATCCTCAAATTATCCCAAGAATATCTTAAGTGTTTAGGCCTCTCCAAGCCTATATAAGGAGGCCTCTTCATGGTGAAAGGAGAGACATTGTAAATAATCAAACTTATGATCTCATAAGGGAGATATCATTGAAGCATCATCATTTTGTGTGTGGATTATTTGAGAAAGGGTCTGGACAAAGAGAGCTTGGTGAAGATGTTGCACCTACATCTATGGCTGTAAGCATTTCACTTTGTTTTCATTAATACAAATCTATTCTTGGCCTGTTTCCTATAAATTTTGTGTACGTTTCATGAACTTGTTTCTTTCATAGATTCATTATGAAGCTAATCATGGTAGAGTAGGAAGTATCGTTGTTGTTTCTCATTATATTTTAGGACCTTCTGAAGAAATTGGAGATCAAGATCAGCCTGGATCGAGCAAGGAAAAATGGCGGTGAAAGGTATTTACCCTTCTTCCTTCTTATTCTTTAAATAGTTTAACTTCATGCAAAGGAAAGTCAGTGTCCACAATAACACTTTTCTGTCTTGGTCTTAGAAGTCTATAGCCCAAGAGAGAATCCACTTGTCCACTGGGGGATTTCTCTGTAACAGTGTCGGTCCCATCATTGGGAAAATCTGTGTACTATGTCTCATTTATAGATGACTTCTCGAGGAAAACTTGGATATATTTCCTCAGGAAGAAATCTGAAGTCTTTGACAGGTTTAAAGAGTTTAAGGCTCTTGTTGAGAATCAAACAAAGATAATAATTAAGGTGCCAAGGACAAATAATGGCAGAGAGTTCTGCGGGAATGAATTTGAAGAATTCTGTAAGAAGTGTAGTATAGAAAGGCAGAAGAATACTCCATATACACCTCAACATAATGGAGTTGCAAAAAGGATGAATAGGATGCCGATGGAAAAATAAAGGTGCATGCTCAGTGGTGGTAGGTTAGGGCAATAATTCTAGGCAGAGGCAGTGGGTACTACATGTTACCTTGTCAAAATATCACCCTCATCAAAGTTGGATGACAAGAATCCACAAGAGGTATGGACTGGTAAGGAACCTTCTCTCACACATCTCAAGATATTTGGCTGCGATGCATATGTTCATGTTCCAAAGGAAAATAAGAGTAAGCTGGATAAGAAGGCTGAAAAGTATATCTTTATTAGATATAAATATAGTCTCAAAGGTTATAATCTTTGGAACCCAAAAACTAAGAAGGTAGTGTATAGCTGCGATGTGATATTTAGAGAAATGAAGGATGTTGTTAAACAGGAAGTCCTACCGAGTAAGGAAGAACCAGAGAAAATAGAGTTTGATTTAAAGGATGATGAATCAGACTCTACAAAAGAACAAGAATCATAAGAAGAAGATCGTCATAATCCAGTATTGAGGAGATCGATTCGAGAAATAAGGCTACTGGAAAGGTATAATCCATATGATTTCCGTTCAAATTTTGCTTTGTCTATTACTAATAATGATCCTAGAACTGTCAGGGAGGCAGTGGATTCAAAGGATGGAAATCTTTAGAAAAGGGCCATGGATGAAGAAATGGCATCTGTGGATAAGAATGAGGCTTCAGATCTAGTGGAGTTTCCCACTGGAATAAAACCCATTGGCAGAAAATGGGTATTTAAAAAGATGCTGAATGCAGAAGGAAAAGTGGAGAAATACAAAGCTCAGTTAGTAGCAAAGGGTTATTCCCAGGTTGACGGAATTGATTTTGGTGAGATTTTTTCTCCTGTTTCCAAGTTAACCTCTATAATATTTCTATTATCTGTTGTTGTTGCATTTGATTTTGAAGTATAACAGATGGATGTGAAGACAACATTCCTGCATGGGGATCTGGAAGAAGAAATCTGTATGAAGCAACCAGAAGGTTATGTTGTGAAGGGAAAGAAGGAGCTGGTATGCAAGATAAAAATGTCCTTGTATGGTTTAAAACAATGACCAAGGATGTGGTATCAAAAATTTGATACTTATATGCTGGGACTTGGTTGCACAAGAAGTAAAGAGGATCACTGTGTGTATTTTAAATTAATTGGTGATCATTTGATTTCTCCTGCAGTTGACTCCGAATTGAATTTTATGAGATTTTTTCTCTTGTTGCCAAGTTAACCTTCTATAATATTTCTATTATCCTCGCTGTATGCTTGCATTTGATTTTGAAGTATAATGATGGATGTGAAGACAACATTCCCCGCATGGGGACTGAAGAAGAAATCAGATGAAGCAAACCGTATAAGTTATGTTGTGAAGGGAAATAAAGAAGGAGTCTAGGCGTAAGATAAAATGTCCCTTGTAAGGACAAAAACAATGACTAAGGATGTGGTATCAAAAAATTTGATACTTATATGTCAGACTTGGTTGCACAAGAAGTAAAGAGGATCACCGCGGTGTATTTTAAATTAATTGGTGATCACTTGATTTTATTTGGTCTTTATGTGGATGACATGTTGTCGTTAGGAAACAACAAGGAGATTATCCAAGATGTGAAAACTCATTTGTCCTCTAAATTTGACATGAAGGATCTCGGTGCTTCAAATTTCATTTTGGGCATGGAAATTAAAAGAGATCGGAAAAAGAGGAAACTTTTGTTAAATCAGAGAAAATATGTCAAGACAATATTCTAGAGGTTTAATATGCATGAATATAAACCGATCAGGGTTCCTATTCATGTTGGTGTAAATTTATATGCGGATCAGTGTCCCAAGACACATGAAGAAGAGGAGGACATGTCTCATGTTCCATATGCAAGTGTAGTTGGTAGTTTGATGTATGCAATGGTCTTTACTAGACATTGCACATGCAATGGGAGTTTTGAGAAGGTATATGTCAAAACTAGGAGAGGAGCATTAAACAATAGTAAAAAGGGTTTTCAAGTATTTGGGTGGCACTAATAGATATGGATTATGCTACGAAGGAAGATCAGGATTGGACAAAGTGGTGGATATACATGGCTTTGTGGATGTAGATTGGGATGGAGATCTGGATTGTAGGAGATCTACAAGTGGGTATGTGTTTAACTTGTTTGGAGGAGCAAAAGACAGGCTGTAGTGGCACTTTCAATTACAAAAGATGAATACATGGCAGCCACTCATGCAAGTAAGGAAGCAGTATGGTTACAAAGATTGTGTTCACATATTGGGTTGGTACAACAAGATGTAAGGATAGAGTGTGACAATCAGAGTGCAATTTTTCTGGCGAAAAACCCGACTTATCATTCAAAGACAAACTTTCATATTGATGTTCAATATCACTTTGTGAGAGACATGATTGAAGAAAATAAAGTATCACTGATGAAGGTGGACCCTTTGCAGAATGTTGCAGGCTCTTTAACAAAATATGTGAGCACTGAGAAGTTCTCTTGGTGTAGAGGATCCATGGGCATTGCTGCCCTGGATTGTTGACTATGTAACCCTGTAACCCCCTATATGAAAAGAAAACAACAAGTGGGAGAGTGTTGGGTATGTGTTATATTATTTGCATGAGTAGTAGTGTCTGAGAATTTGTGTCGGCCACACAGGGGGGTGAATCCCCCCGTGTGGGGGTTCGAGGGCAGCGCCCCCATTTTTTTTTGCCTCAAGAAACGTGTCACGTATTTAGGTGGCTTTTCAACACATGGTTTTTGCCGATGGTTTTCTATTTTTGGTTAAGGAATTAGGGTTTTGGACTAATCCAGGTCATTGGGTTAGGGTTTTAGATGCCTCTAGATCCTATATGTATATTGTATTGTAAACAATGTATCACAATGAATTATTATAGAATATGTTGGTTTTCCTAGTTTGGGTTTCCAGGGGAAAAATATATGTGTAATGTTTGTATTTTCCATTGTATCTTTTCTATTCTTTTACTGAAAATATGTTTGCAGTAAATATTGTACAAGGTTAGAATGTACAACGAGGAGGAGGCACCTCTAGTTCCAATACCACTACCCACATATGTCATGTTGAAAGTGATAGGTATGGGCGATAATGGTGAATTGATAGAATCCAATAAATTTCGCCTACGGGCACTTTCTTGTGTTGATAAGACTACTTTCCTCCTTCCTATTTAAAAAATAGGGGTATCTTTAGGGGGGAACCCTCTTCTCCTTCAAGAGATGCGAGGATTAGAGGACATGAAATTAAATACCAAAGAAGTAGGAAAAGGGAGGTTATTGTTGATTTCTGGGATTTCCTTTGCCTTGCTTCCCAACGTTCACAAATATTTATGTCCCTTTCAATTACTTCCCAAGAGCGCTCAAGTTCAGAACGAGTATTATCTGTTTCTAAAATAGTGTTGACTAAGGTCAATGCAATGCTAGTTTGGTTAGCAAGATAATTTCCAATATTGGGTTGTCTTGTAACAAGTATTGTCATGGAAACATTGGTCAAAGAGTAATCCGATTAAAACAAAAACATTAAATACAATTGTGCTACAATCAACCAGAGAAATATGGAATATCTCCCTAGTATGGTCGCCAAATAAATGTTGAGAAAAATGTATGATGAACCTTACTCAAGCATTTTTAGATCTTGTTGGGCTAAGGTAAGATAGTTGGGAATGTTAGCCAATATTTATAGTGTAAAAATAAAAGACAAAATCACTTAATCCGCAAGTATTAAGTATGAGGGACCAAGGATGATTTTTTTATATATTATATGTAACTGTGCAAAATAAATAAACTTAAAAAAAATCACATGAGTATGTACATGGAGATAAAATAAAAAATGAACCAAATCATCAAAATACATATGTGAGATTGAAATCGGAAATATGATTTTTATATTGATTTCATTGTGATATACAAGGCTGAATTCTCTTTACAAACCCCTGCGAGGATAGGGACTAAAGTAAGATTTAGAAGCCTCAGATGGGCACCATACAAAAATACTCTGAGAACAAAAGAAAACTGAAGCTAAAGATCTAGATCAACTTGGAACAAAATGATGTCACTTGACTCTGCAGAATACTCTTTATCAGTCATGAAATTTAATTCATAAACATACAAGAACACACATACTGTTGAAGGAAAATCTCCCTGCCAATAGGTAGATCTCCTCTTGAGAGATAGACTCTTAACTCTTAAGATAGAAGATGCTTAACGTGGACACTAACTTTCTTTCAGATCTATACAAAGTAATGCATGAGGAGGAAGGAGAACATAAGTACCTTTTTACCGACGTTTGTCCCTGCACACTCCGAGTTGAGCTCCAACCTTTCGCTCCTCGATGAGCCCTGTAGACAAACAACAATACAACCACTTCCTACTCTATTGATATTAGCTCGAAAATAGATCTATCTATCAATGATAAGTTCATGTACAATTAAACACAAACTAGAAAGAAACAGGCCAAGCGTGTCATATTAATGAGAACAATGACAGAAGTAGCTTACA
>SNQJ01S0091423.1:32739-48420 GCA_010110895.2 Picea sitchensis | reverse complement strand
ACCTGTTGCACTCAGGTATTATGGATGATTTAGACACTTGCAAACTTAGAGGTAAAATGCGTTGCACCGATCCCAATTCATTGTGATGACACTAGTGCCATCAGTGTGTCCAAGAATCCTGTATTCCACTCCAATACCAAGCATATTCCCATAAAATACCATTTTTTGAGAGAGCAAGTCACCAATCAGATTGTTCAGGTCCATTACATTCCAACCACAGAACAAATTGCATACATCTTTACTAAACTCCTAGCCAAGACACCATTTGAATATCTTCGACATAAGATGGGTGTCATCCTGTCTCAAACCTAAGAGAATCCATCCTGTTAGGGGGAGTTTGTATTGATTGAATATCTAATACCTCCGAAAAATACTTCAACAGCTCAGTGGGAGTGTGTTTTCTTTGACATTGATGTCAAAGGGGGAGAAAAGAACAGGTCCAGGTGCCTTTGTTGCCATCAATACCAAAGGGGGAGATTGTTGGCATGTTTTACAGGCAGCGTATGATTGTAATTGATGGCAAGTATAGTAGTGATGATGGCTTGAGTACAGGTACAATGTGCCAGGAAGGAACCAGAAGTATTTTGGGGAGACGCAGCAGAGCAAGCTCGTGAAGACTAAAAGAGATAGTGAAGAGGTGCACGCAGAGTGCAAGAGTGTGCTTGTTCATTTGATGGAAAATAGGCAGGCAAGGAAGATCAACAGGGATGATGGCATGGAAAGATCAGAAGCGTAAACTCCATTTCGGAGTTTCGAATACTGGGAGTTGGAGGAGTCAAGAGTCGAGACTCTTCATCACAGGAGTCTCATACTTGCGAAATGAGAAACGATGAAATCCCAAAATAGACACATCAACATAGACGAATGATGAAATTGCAAAATGAGAAACCACTCCATTTTGGAGTTTCAGATACCGGGAGTTGGAGGAGTCAAGAGTCGAGACTCTTCATCACAGGAGTCCCGAAGTTGCGAAATGTGAAACGCTGAAATACTGGACCATTGATCTGACTCCATTTTAGAGTTTTGGATACCGGGAGTTGGAGTGTCGAAACACTTCACCACAGGAATACTGAAATACTGAAATTCTGAAATGCAAAAACAACCTTTGTTGCAGGTTTCAGATACCGGCAGTTGGAGTATCGAAACACTTCACCACAGGAATACCAAAATACCAGAATGTAGGAGTGTCGAAACACCTTTTGGTGCAAGTTTCGGATACTGGGAGTTGGAGTGTCGAGATACTTCTCCACAGGAATGCCGAAAGGTAGGAATGTCGAAATACAAAATCACCAAAGAACTTTATGGATAAATGCTTAGTCACAACTATGGGCATGTGAAGGAAGGCGCTTGCAAGTTACAAGGCTCCATTTCGTGATCGAGAGTTGGAAGAGTCAAAGTGACTCACAACAAATTCATGAAACGTGAAATTGTGAAATGTCGTTTCAAATAAGGCTGTGGTCACAGCCAATGGTCACATCTGTGGAAGATGGAGGAAGAATCTAGTGCAACCAAGCTCCATTTCGGAGATCGTGAATTGGAGAGTTGAGATGCCTCGCAACAAGAATTCACGACATGTGAAATCCTGAAATGAAAAATGCGAAAACACCTTTTGGTGTAGGTTGTGGTCACCACCTGAGGCCACATGTGAAAGGAAAGGTGAAAGGTGCCAAAGGCACAAGGATCAATAGGTTCACAATGTAACTGTTAGAAACGACTGATCATTTCTATCATAGGAATTGAAGAGACTTCAGGGTGTTTTCCAGAGAATATGAAGAGTCTCAAGGCATCTGCCAATGGAATGAAGACTGTTGATAGAGGTGATTGACAGATGGAAGAGAATTGAAGCCTATAATTTCAATAGAGAGGATGAGTGTGACTATGATAGAGAAGACGAAGAGTCTCGACTACTAGAAGGGCTAAGGAATCTCAGCATAACACCCAATGATGATGAATGCATGGGTATAACCACCAGAAAATATAAGGAATTGTGATGATGATCAGGAAGAGGACTCGACATGAGGAGAACATGCAAAACAACGAGAGTGTGTTGATGCTTGAGCAGGCGAAGCAAAGGAAGAGTGGAGTGGCAGTGAACAATCCGAAGAGGAGAACCATGGCACGGTGAAGAGGATGCAGAGGCACTGTGCATGGAGGACGAAGAAGATGCAGAGACAGTATAAATACGTAGAACAGAGAAGAGATCAGGTGTTGTTGAGAGTGATTGAGGCATGTAGAAGGAGGCAGTTTGTAGTAGCTGAAATAAATAAAAGAGGAATGGTGCATGAAATGGATATGGTGCACAGAGAATAAAAGGAAGAAGAACAAAAAGCACAAGGCATGTGTGCAGGAAGATACTGATGAAGGTAGAGCAGGGAAGTGTAGCAGAACAGTGATGAGACTGGTAAGCCATTGATGAACATTATATAATTGTAATAAGTTTTAGTAGAAAAGATTTATATACCAAGGTGGTAGGGAGGTGCTAGGGAGGACTGTTGTCCTCAGAGGTTCAAGTGGTTTCTTGAACATAGGGAGATGTAGCTTCCATCTGGTTGCAACCAGAGAAACCAAGATGGCAGGGGGGTGCAAGGGAGAACTGTTGTTCTTTGTTATATATGTTGGTGCCTGTGTGACTGGAAGTTGGAGCTTCCATCCAGTTGGTGCTGGAACACCTAGGGAGTTGTTTCTTCCTTCCAATGGGTGTTAGAGAAAATAGGGAGTTGGTGTTTCCTTCTAGTGGGTGCTAGAGAAACCAAGGAGTTGGTGCTTCCTTCTAGTAGGTTCTAGAGAAAATAGAGAGTTGGTGTTCTCAGAAAGTTGCAGCTTGTAAAATAGTGGTTGTAGCCTCACAATGAGTTGGAGGTCATATGTATGATAATGTAAAGAATGTAAAGATTACTTATCATATAAAGAAGAAAAGTTTTTTACCCTTTATGGGTTTCCTTAGGAAACATATGTCTCTGTCTATCTCATATGTGTGAATGATGATGCATGTTCTATTGCTTACTTCCCTGCATTATTGTGATTGTCATTGAGTTCTCTGTAAAGAGATTAAAATAAGCATAATTGTTTAATCACGATAACAACTGACTCACCCCCCCCTCTCAGTTGTCTGACATAGAGTACCTCTAGTACCCCCTAGAGTAATAATGACATTATGGGGTTGAGACTCATAAAAAACATGACACTTCCACATATATGGCTAGCCTAAAAGAGCATTACAAACTTCCAGTGGGGAAACATCACATAGTACCTCATCCTTGACATGTTTGATTCCATAGGATAGGCGACACTATTGGTTGATGTGAAGATCTCGTCCATGGAAAAGTCAACCAATGTTTTATGGATGCATGTGTTGTTTTGTCGACAAATCAAAATACTTGATGACCTTTGTAGAGATTAGGTTATTTTGGCTTCCTCTATAAAAAATGAAATGCAATGGGGTCCCCTTCACCCATATCTATGAATGGAAGAGGTGCTCCCCCTCCTTAGGCTCCTTTGACTATTCTTGTTGGATTGTTATGATCATGATGGTAGTAGTGCGGTATTCATCGATGATCTGTTTCCTTTTATTTTTATCGAAATCAGAGTCAAAGTCGGGGCTAGACTCATTTTCTTTGAGCTCAACCACTAATGCCTGTTTTGCATGACATTCATCGGTGTTGTGCCAAGGAGTTTTGTGTAAGTTGCACCACTTTCTAGTTTCTTTATTTTTATCCTTGTTACCCTTCTTTTCCTATGGATTTGAATGGTTTTATTTAGGTTGGATGTTTTTTGAGTTATGGCCACCCTTACCATACTTCAGTTGTTGCAGATTCGTAGACCCGAACTCCCATTTATTTTGTTGCTTAAATTTCTTCTCTATTTTGATAGCATGTCGATAAACGACTCCCAGTGAAAAGATGTCCAAAAACTCCATTTATATTTGGATGTACCTGTGTATACCCCCACAATATTTTAGAATCATATCTCACTTAGATTCTTTGATATCCAACTTGGTGCATAAAAGTATTTGTGAAATCTGACACTTTTTGGTCCCTCTCTTGATGCAATGTGGTCCATCTCATGTACTAGTCATCATAGTTTCCAATAGGGTAATATTTTTCCTTGCTGGATTCCATAAAAGAGACCCAAGTGGGCTCGGCCCCAAATATTCCAAATTCTACTATGGCATTTTTCTTACATTAAGTATCCCATCAATATTTTACATGGGGGATATCTTTAAGGAGAAAAAATATGATATTTTCCCTATTGAAAAAATTGTGAATAGAGAAATAACATTCTAGTAGATTTAACCACATTTCCAAAGCATCTGCATATATCTGACTTTCAAATATGAGAATATCAAAATTAACTTGTACCTTGAAGGGGGCGATGCTTCCAAAGTGTCTTCTTGATGAAGATGCATATATTGTTGTCTACAGTCGTCAAATGATTTGAGAAAAATTATCCATCATTTTGTTCCTCTGTTGCATGAGGAATTACTTGAGAAATAGCCTGATAGGGTCTTCTATTCCCTCATCTCTCTTTTCTTCTACCATGGGAGGCTGCTTGGGCTGGTGGGAGCATTTTTCCTCAATAGAAACTAGCTCGAGACCCAACTCTCTATGACCTAACCTCGCCGAGGACACACTAAGAAATGACAAGGAGTAGATTGATCTGATACCATTGATATATATTACACTAAGAATGAAATGAAGGAAAATATATAACAAGGAAATACAGAGAGATATTTCATAAAACAAGGAGATATAGTAATACACAATTTCTATTAATGAATGAAATATACAGGAATTGTAAAATGTAGAGTGAATTGAACTCACAAGAATGGTGGTAGCATATATCTAAGAAGAAATGTGATGGCTACGCACATTCAAAAGAATATTATTACAATGAGGATCCAAAGTCATTTTTAATATAAATCATAAATGAGAAAATACTAAACATACAAAACCTTAACCCTGAGAGATGAAATGTCAAAAGGTTTGTGGGCCCTAATGGGGTGTAACGACCACAATCGTTACAACTACAAGCGACACAAAGCAAGTGATTTTTTTTTTAAGAAGGAAGGAAATCAACGACAACAATTAATCAACACAACTTGACGACGAACACAACTTACGCATTCAGGCAACAAACAACAACAACCCAACACACTAGCACATCATGCAACTGGATGAACATGTGATACAATAGATAATAAAAATGGCTACACTAAGGACAATCGTCAAGATCAACCAGACACAGCCAACATCAAGTGACACAGGTAAATTGAACCTTCATAGTGAGAAAGGAACAAGCACAACCAAGAGTTACAACACAAGTACCAACATCAAATACAATGAACATTACACCCACATCAGGAAGCACAAGACTCTGGCTAGGTTATCATTCACTTCTATCAATCGGGGTGTGCAATGATCCCCTCTTTATAAATCATGTCGTCACAAGGAATTAGGCGTGACAGTAACCAAGGCACAACATAACATATCTATACCAATAACCCAAGAAAAATCCAACGTGCTAGGAGACCAAATTAACCGTCAAAAACAAGAAGACTATACCCAAGTACCCAATCAACAAGTCAACAAGATGCAAGGGAAATCTGACTACTATAAGAATCATACATCACCTTAAATTCCAAAGCAATCCTACATCAACATGGCTAATGGAACCAAGGAATCTAATCTTTAACCAATCATACCGCACATTAATTTCCTGAATCCACATAAGTCATATATTCCTTAAACTGATCTTTCTATACCATTTATGGAATAACTACTTGTTTTGTTTTTGCATTAAAAAGTGAAGTTATATATGCACTTAACATAATCAATACTAATAGTAGTGTAATGAGGAATGTAATGATGAATTACACCATGTTCGCATAGTAAGAAGTATATTCTCTTATAAGTACTAGTTATTCCATGGTGACGCTTGACTACATCAATCTGTACACATTAAAAATAATTATTATCCAACAAAAAGTTCATTAAATATAAAAATTGTTGTCTATTTAAAAATTACTGTCTATTAAATATACGCTATTGTTGTCTATGAAATGTATGATATCGCTATCTAGTAAATACATACTATTACTGTCTATTAATTATATGCTATGGATTTCTACTAAATGAATCAGATCGTTGTCCGTTCAATATATGATATTGTTGTCTATTAAATCATGAAATTGATGTCTATTAAATGAGTGGTATCACTGTCTATTAAATAGATGATATCTCTATTTATTAAACACATGATATTATTCTCTATTAACACATGACATTGTTGTCTATTAAATATATAAAATCGATGTCCATAAAATCGAATATATAAAATCGTTATCCATAAAATATATAAAATCATTGTCCATAAAATCGAATATATAGAATCGTTGTCCATAAAATATATAAAATTGAATATATGTTCATAAAATATATAAAATCGATGTCTATAAAATATATAAAATTGGCAGTCACATGATATATGTAAATTGTTGTCAAAATATATTAAATTCGTTGTCCATTCAAAATTTTATTGAATATATGATACTATTGTCTAATAAATATAATATCGTTGTGTAATAACACTAATATCTGTGACTAAGGAACAATAAAATCCAAACCATAATGTTGTGTAAAAATTGGGTGAAAAGGTTGTGTAAAACGCCAAGAAAAAGGTGGTGTGAATGTTGGGTAAAGTGCCAAGGAAAATGATTTTTCCCCTTTCTCCCGGAGCCAAGGAATTGGAGATTAATCCTTCAGAGATTAATCATTCAATGCAGATATAATCATTCAGCAATGAATCAATAAAAAACACAGAGATAAATTATGGGAAGGACACAAGGATTATGCATAAAATAAAAACGTAGAGATCAAAGATTAATCATAAGAGAAAAACGCAGAGATAAGTGAGGGATAGATAGCTGGGTGAAAATTTATCCTTCACTTATTATCCATTCACAGGAAAGAAGGGAATTTAAATCTCGGTCTTAAACAACGGAGTGAAGACAGTCGATTAGGCTCATGGCCGATCGCTCAGGCAGAGACTAATAACTTAAAGGATAAGGGATAGAAGATAAAAACTCGATTTTTCTTCGTATTAAATCAATAAAAAAAATGCAAAGAATTCATTGCAATCAGAGTTTGGGTTCTCGATGGGTAATCAATTCAAAATACAATGAGCATAAGGCTGGGATGACTTCAATTTCTCTGATCATAAAACGCTGGGCTCATCAAGACAATTTGTTGAAAGATAAAAATGAAATCCCTGGATAGTGTTAGGTTGATTAAACATACATTTTAACTTAGTAGAAGTACATTACTGAAGGCATGGGAAAAATATTTAAACTACCATTCAATACAAATATACACATGCGTACTGTAGCCAAATGCGAATGCTCCGAAGTCATTGTCCTATGCGCGCTCCGTCGAGCTCCTGCTTGCCAACCGATGTGACCTCACTAGTACCTCCTAGCCAATGCTAGGGGTAATATTCTCCCCCCTAAGCCCCAAGAGACGCAAAGGGGCCATGCACATGATACCATAGAAGATAGCACCCAAATCACCTCGCAAACTCGAGCTACCACTCTTTACCCGAGATGGGTATCCCAACTCCCGCAAGAAAAAGTTCATTCAAGATAAAATTTCAGCAACATAATGTTACGCAAAAAGATGAGATCCATACTCCTCCACCACCATCTCTTTTATAGAGTTTTTAAGTAATTAGTTTCCCAAATTCTCATTAAATTCCTTTTTCATTTAATTAATTTCGAAAAACCCCCCCTGCACACATGCCGCCTGATCCCCTAGTTGCACCAAAAATCAAATTTATTAATTAATTAAATGTTCCTATTTCCTCATCCACCTAAGATTATTCCTAAAAATGATCCTCGGTGTCCCAAAATTCCCTTACAATTCTAAAATGACATACACCTTACTTAATTCCTAGTTGAGTTCATAATTAGAAAGTTCCAAAGGCAATATTCCTTACCGAGTTAGACATTCAATTTTTTCTTTACGTTTCCCCTTTTCTTTAAGTTTCCATTTTTCTTTAAGTTTACTATTTCTTTTAAGTTTCCCCCTTTTTACTAAAAAAATCAATTTAGCAAGTGTAGAAAAACAACCATTTACCCTTTTTCTTTTTTAATTAAAAATTAATTTAGAAAGTGTAGATAAAAACAACCATTTACCCTCTTTTCTTTTTAACTAAAAATTAAATTAGCAAATGTAGATAAAAACAACCATTACCCCTTTTTTTTAAATTTAATCCTCCATTATAATTTTGAATTTAATAAATAAGTTTGAATTTCTTACCCCCCTTCTTGTTACATGTTTATTTATTATTTTGTTTTTTTGACCACATGTTCTACTTAGACATAGGTTTTAATTTCACTAGGCTCGGCAACATTTTTTTTATTAGGAAAAATTGTTTTTTAAACTTTACTTATAACATCATTCATTTTAAGGTCATCTAGTTCCTAAGGAGGCATAGTTTTCTAAGCACTAGGTTTATTCACTTACTAGTTAAAACTGTGACATGCCCTTCTGGACGAACTATGTGCTCGAAGGGTGTCACTCGCCTCTTTATGTTTTATTTGCACAACGTGCCATTCAATATGAACTACGTGCTCCAAGAGTGCCACTCGCCTCTTTCTGTTTTCTTTGCGTGACATGCCCTTCAAGACACACTACGTGTTCCAAGGGTGCCACTCGCCTCCTGACTAAATTTGGTAGATGTCAAATCCCTGGAGTCAATACTCCACCAGGTGATCTTGTGGGAGACTAAGAGCCTCTAAGGAATAAGGCCTATGCCTTATTGCGTTCCCCTTAAAATCATCGTGGGCGAATATCACAGTCTTCCTTCACGGGATCGTGGGTCTTCTAAAACTGGGTAATCATTAACCTATAGTTCGAGCCATGATAGGAGTGCTATTAGGTTGTGGCAGGGATACTGCCACACCTCTCCCTCAATGTCTCTAGTTGTCATGCGTGACCCCTCTACTCCACATGTGATTCTAGTTGGAAAGTTATCATTAGCCTGCATCCATCAAAAAATCATATTAGCAATAATAATCAATCATCATAACATCTAATCATAGGTACATATGTCATATCAAAAACATTCAAACCCCAATAGTCCACTCCCTGAATTGATCCGGAGTCCAAGGGGTTTCATCGATGCCTCTGCATCCTCAATGTCCAGATTCTTGCACACTTACGAGAACTGAGTGAATAACACATTTCTATGTAAATACAACAAAATAACATATCGTCAAATCCATAATATCTCATAATAATAATAAAAACGACCAATAATATAATAACCTGGATCACTTGCAAGAAAGTGTCCTCAAAGAATAAGTTTGCTTAGTGTGCACAAGAGTGGGATGTTACATACAACCCCTCTTGGTCTAAACTTCGTCTCGAAGTTTCACAGTATATAAGTGTTGAAATAAAGTGTATCACGGTATCATAATTCTATGTATCAAAAAAAAATGGAAATTGTTGGTGCATATCATATGTGTCCTCCCAGGTCGTCGAGTGTGAACTATAGTTGTCCAACTAGACCTTGACCTAATCTACTGTTTGACACCATAGTTGTCAAATGTGATGGTCCAGGATGTGGATTGGATCTACCATGAGCACACTCTCATCAGATACTTGCAAGGAACTTATGCCAATAACATGTGTGGGATCACTAATATAATGTCTCAAAATAGATATGTGAAAAACATTGTGCATATGCCTCAAAGAATCAGGCAAGGCTAGTCGATAGGCCATGGGCCCCTTCCTTTCCACAATCTAGAAAGGTACCATGAACCTAGGAGAGGTTTTAGCACCCTTTCTAAACTTGATCGAACTCTTATACAGTTTCACCCGCAAGAAGAATCGATCGCCAACTTCATAACTACGGTCGAAACGATGTGCATCGACATAACTCTTTTGTTGATCCTGTGCTTCCTTGATCCTTTGTATTATTATTTTCATTTGATCTTCCATTTCTTGGATCTTTTATCGTCCCACCAAGACCCTATCCTAAAGACGATCCCAACTCAAAGGCGTCTGACACGGTTGCCCGTAAAGAAACTCAAAAGGTGCCATATTAATGGTGCTTTGATAGTTTTTGTTGTATGCAAACTCTACCAGTTGCAAGAATTCCTCCCAACGCTTCTGTTGGTCCATCACGTACATACACAACATATCCTCCAAGATTTGTTTTGTTTGCTCAGTATGTCGGTCTATCTCTAGGTGATATGCGGTACTAAATTTAAGTTGGGTTCTCAAGGCTTCTTGGAAACTAGTCCAAAATCATCTAGTAAACATCGATCCTTGATTGGATATAATCCTCTTAGGCACGCCATACAACCTCACAATATCACTGATGAAAAGTCTAGCTATGTCAAGTGCCTGATACATCGTACACATAGGAATAAAATGAGCACTCTTCGTCAGAGTGTCGACTACCACAAAAATTGAGTCATGTCTCCTTGCCTTTAGTGGCAATCCAACAATGAAATCCATCTAAATGACCTCCCTTATGTCTATGTTAAGCCTTCACCTGCTGACATTCTAGACATCTGGCCATGTAGTTGACTATGTCTTCCTTCATTCCTTTCTAGAAGAATAAGGGTTTAAGTTTTGCCCTCATCTTCATGACTCCTGAGTGAGACATGTGCACTACTCTCTGAACCAGGTTTAGGATCAAACTCCTCAACTCATCATTGGGCAGTACGTAAATTCAAATTTTAAATCTCAATAATCCATCATTGTCCATAGTAAATCCCTCAAATTTTGGTACCATCATTTTGTTTTGTCCAATACAATTCTTGACCTCTTTGTACCAGTCATCGTTGCGATGTAAGATTAGAATTTTTTTCACGTATATTTGTCTGAAGAGGCATCACTGAAAATATGCATGGTCTTCGACTCAACCCATCTGCCACTCTATTCACTGTAACCTTTATGTAAGTAATCTCAAAATCATACTTGCTAAGCAATTCTGACCAACGTCATTGTCGCGCGTTTAAGTCGCTTTGCATAAAGATGTGTTGTAGACCACAGTGGTCCATTTTTAGTTCAAATTTCCATCCAATAAGGTAGTGTCTCCAAACTCTCAAGTCATATACAATGGCTAACAACTCTAAATCGTGCGTCGCATAGTTCTCCTCATTTTGTATGAACTTTCTCGAGATGTAAGCGATCACTCGACCATCTTGCATCAATACCTCACCTAAGACTTCCTTGGATGCGTCAGTGCATACCAAGAAGTATGATTCCATGTCAGGGACCTTCAGTATTGTTGTTTTCATCAACAACTCCTTGAGCCTTTTAAATGCCTTTGTGCATTTCGCGTTCCAAACAAACTTCTTGTTCTTATTCTGTAATTTCGTAATTGGATTTTCTATCTTTGAAAAACCCTCGACGAACCGTCGATAGTATCCTGCTAAACCCATGAAGCTATGCATTTTGGGGACATTCGTCAGTGTAGGGAATTCCATTATAGCCTCAAACTTTGTTGGATCCACGATGATACCTTCACCGGAGATGACATTCCCTAAGTAATGAATCTTTGATTGATAAAACGAGAATTTGGAAAAATTCCCATATAATTTGTTCTCTTGTAGAAACTGTAGCACCAAGCGCAAGTGATCATCGTGCTCCTCCATCGTCCGAGACTAAATCAAAATATCGTCAATGAATACTTGGATGAACCTGTCCAAGTATTCATGGAGCACCCCGTTTATCAAACTCATAAATACCCCAGGGGTGTTTGTCAGTCCAAAAGGTAAAACAATAAAATCGTAATGTCCAAACCTCATCTTAAAGGTAGTATTAGGGACTTCGTCCTCCTTGATCCATAACTAGTGATACCTTGATCTCAATTCGATCTTTGAAAACACCGTTGTGCCTTTCATTTGATAAAACAAATCATCAATCCTTGGAAACATATATTGATTCTTGATTGTTTCCTTCTTCATTTGATGATATTCAATGCAGAGTCTCCACGACCCATCCTTCTGTATGAAGATAACAGGCACACCCCATAGTGACACACTTGGACGTATAATTCCTAGGTCCAAAAACTCCTTTAGTTTCATTTTCAACTCCTGTAACTCCAGGGTCGACATCCGATAAGGCATTCTTGCTATCAGTTCAGTCCTCGGTTTTAGGTCTATAGTAAATGCCAACTCCCTCTTCGACGACATCCCATGTAACTCCTCAGGGAATATGTATGCAAACTCTCTCACCACCGTAAGGTGTTCTAGACCTTCCACTACTCCCTTCACATTTAACACAAGGATCACATAAATATTACACCCCTTGTGCATGCTCTTCTGTAGCTGCAGTGAAGAGATGAACCTAAGGGAAACTCCCTAGTTTTGACCTACAATCACGTGTCTCTGTCCCTCATCATCGACCAAGATTAACCCTTTTGTCTTATAGTTGATTATTGCCTCATGCGATTCCAACTAGTCCATACCGATCACGACATCATAAGATCCTAATATCGTGATGTACAGGTTGGCCCTAGTGAAAAAATATTCGGGGTTAAGGATACAACCCATAACCTTCCCACAAACCTTTTGTTTGGCTCCTGAAGCCATTTATACAAATCTAAACTCATCCTGTTCGACTACCTTTACCTTAATTATTTTTAGTGCTACACCGGAAATGAAACTTTCGGTAGAACCATGATCTATCAAAATATTAAGGGTTTGGTCAATGACGGTACCTGATGTCTCGAGCATAGTCGATTGGTCCTCTTCCTGGCGGCTATTCACCACTACATGAATCTGATGGGACTTGCCCAAATCTCCCACAGTAGTGGGCCCGGATGATCCAGATGCTCTATTCCTCTCCACTGGGAGGTCGCGCTGGTAATGTGGCTCCCCACATGGCCAACACCCTTTCTTCGGTCCAGTACGCCTAGTATCCGAAGTAGAAGTTGTCGGCCCACCGACCTAGAAACCTGGTATGCTCTACTGAACAGGCCTAAACTGTTGTTGTTGCGGTCGAGGTTGTTGCTGGTGTTTTGGTCCTTGGTAAGGATTCCACTATTGAGGAATTATTCATTGAGGTGTAGTGAAAGTGGATCCTCTCTGGAAGCCACAATATCCTGGTGAAATTATAGTTGGTGTCTAATGTTGTTGTGCACCTTATGACACATGCCCCGCTGGTCTCATTGGAGTCCTTCTTTGACCCCTGTTGATAAGATCCTCCTCTGCTATGAGGGCCTTATGGACAACATCATGGAAGGTTTGAGGTATCATAATCCTAACCTTTGCATGAATTTTTCCATTAAGGCCAAACACAAACCTGTTGACCTTAAGTTTCTCGGTATTCAGGTGCAGAGCATACCGAAGCAACTCCACAAAATAGGCTATGTACTCGAGCACCATACAACCTCCCTGTCACAAGGTGTTGAACTCGTTGAGATGATGCTCCATGAATTCCTCCAATAGATACCTCTCTCAAAACAATTCCTCGAATAGTTCCCATCACACATCTTCGACGACCATGCTCAATTGCGGAAGGAGCGTCTTCCACCATAGAAGAGTGATCCCATTCAATTGAAAGATCGCCATGTAGACCTTCATGCTGGAGGTCTTAATCATGAAGCTTGAAGAACATTACCTTGCTCTCCTACCATGCCTCGACTATTGAGCCGTTCACGACACTCGTGGACTTGAGAACTTATCCTTCTCGAGTTCTTGGTGAAGCTAATGGTACTAGCTAGGGAACGTTGTGGACCCATAGGTGTACAGACGAGCGAGGAATGTTAAGAACCAAATATCAATATAACATAGAAAAACCTCAGAATAAGTACTCAACACCTTGAAAAAGAGAGAAACTCAGATAATAAGCCTCTTCGAGGGGGAAACCTCCTTATGCCCACATAAATGTACAATTACAAGATGATTCAAAATGAAAATGTCTCCTTGGTATATACAGGAGACTAGGAGGTATAATTACAACTAATGGACTAAAGATGACATAAATAAAATAACATTACTAATATAATATGCCCTAATTAAGGGGTAATGAGCCACTATTTAGGGCTTAACATGCCCCTCCCCTTGAGACAAGTGTTGTCCGCAACACTTGAGTAAATCTGGATGCTTCTGTATAAAAGACTCATCTTCCCAAGTGGAATCTCCAGCCGATAGTTTCCTCCATTTAATGATATACTCTGAAATTGATCTATTCCTCAACTGGCGAATTCTTGTGTCAGTGATGGCTTCAGGATCCAATATGATTTTTCCTTCCTTTTCAAGTTCTAGCAATATAGTTTGAACTGAGATCTTTTCTCCTATAACCTTCTTTAAGCATGAAACATGGAAAACTAGGTGTCCTCGTGAAGATGTAGGCAACTCCAATTTGTATGCCATAGTACCAATCTTTTGTAACACCTTATAAGAGCCATAGTACTTTGGTGATAATTTATTATCCTTCTTGGCTTGCTTGAGGGGCATCTATTTGTATGGTTGTAGTCTTAAAAACACCCAATCCCCTACTTCAAAACTTCTTTCACTACGATGTTGATCTTCTTGTTGTTTCATATGATTTTGTGGCATGGCCAGGTTGTCCTTTAATATTTGGAGAACTTGTCATTGATGCTCAATGTGATATTGCACTGCTTGAACCTTATATTTTTATTTTATATACGAAGTGATGGAAGGAGGGTGGTATCCATAGAGTGCCATAAATGGTGTCGTTTTTGTTGTAGTATGAAAGGAAGTGTTATACCACCATTTTGCCAAGGGTAACCATTTGAACCATTGTGTTTGTTTATCAGAGATGAAGCAATGAAGGTATCCTTTTAGATATTTGTTCACTATCTTGGTTTTTCTATCAGATTGAGGATGATAGGATGAGCTATGCGCCAATTGAGTACCCAAACAAGAAAACAATTATGTCCAAAAATGTCCAGTGAAGATGGGATCTCTGTCACTTACAATAATCTTCGGGCTGCCATGTAGCTTTTGAACTATCTCCATGAATGCGGTGGAAACTATACTAGCTTTGAAGGGATGAGAGAGTGAAAAAACATATGCGTACTTGGTCAGTCTATCAACAATCACCATGATGACACTCTTTCCTTCAGACTTTGGTAACCCTGTGATGAAATCCATGGAAACCTTCTCCCAATGCTGACTTGGGATGGCTAATGGTTGTAAAAGACCTGGGGTCTTAATTGTTTCCACCTTATTTTGTTGGAAAACCAAACATTCCGCCACAAACATTTGAACATCATTTTTAAGGCCATCCCAAAAAAATTCCTTCTTGACCCTATGGTAGGTTTTTAAAAATCTCGAGTTCCCTCCTACTAGAGAGATGTGTAATTCCAATAGTACCTTTTGTTTGAGTTGGGATTTCTTACATAAATATAAGCGATATTTGTACCATAGTGAATCATTTTTCCATGTAAATGTATCTGATGTACTGGAATCCTACTGCAACCTTTGAATGAGAGTCCACACTTTTTCATCATTCTTCCATTCATCCCTTGCTTCTATTATCCAATCAGGTTAGATGATTGAGATAGCACAGAGAAAGGCCTCAACATATTCATCCTTCCTTAAGAGTGCATCTTCCATAACATTTTTCTTCCCTTTTTTATAAACTATTTCAAAATCATAACCCAATATCTTGGTTACCCATTTTTGTTGTTCTTCTGAAG
>SNQJ01S0091423.1:19442-31641 GCA_010110895.2 Picea sitchensis | reverse complement strand
CATCAATCAAGTGCTCATCTGGAATATCTATTACCTTTATATTCAATCTTTGGAAGTTCTCAATGTGCTCTGTAACTGAGCCCTTTTGCTTGAGATTTATCAATTGGCTAAAGAAGGTATTGCTCCTTGTATCCTCATAGTGTGCTATCATTTCTTCCGTGAAAATTGTCCAAGTGACGAGTGATTTACGAGAAAAAAGCCATCTATACCATACAAATTGATTGGGTTATAAATATAAAGAAGTAATCCATACCTTTTGTGTATGTGGAACATTATGTAGATCAAAGAATTGCTCCATCTGAAGTATCCATATGATAGGGTCCTTGCCATCAAACTTATGCATATTGATCTTAGGAACGTGGTTGGTATTCAACCCAAAGTTAGAGTTTCTCCATTATTGATTCACCTTCCTCGTGTCCTCATCATGAATTTCATGGGATACATTTTCACTTTCAGGTGTCCTCACTATTATGAAATTTTTCAATCCTTCCATGATCTCCTCTTTTAAACCATCCATCTTAGTATTTATTGCCTCAAACTTAGATTCCATCTCTTGTAGTTCATCTTTTGTTACTGTCTTCTTTTGTAAATCATTTATGTCCCTACCCATTTCTTCACCTTCATCAAGAGTTTAATTAGGATTTTCTGGAGGCTTATTTGGTGTAGAAGTTCCCTTTTTGGGTGGCATGTTGGCCAAGTATCACTTTTGAACCTTGATTTTGAGGTGGTTCTGCTAGACACTCTTTCTTCTGCTATATCTCCAAAGTTTTAGCTCTTTTGGGTATGAAACTTTATTTTTTGTAGTTCTCTGATATTTCTTCTCTACAATGCCATAGGTCTGATCAAAATTGGATGTGTCAAGTGGAATTTATAGTAACTTCCCCACAACTTGTTGATTTTTTGCCTTTCCGGGAGATCTCACTTGTATAGCGTGCCCCACAAAAAATAAATGATATAAAATTATGAAACTCATACCAAAAATACTAAAGACTGTCCACTATCTAATGAAATTAGTCTCACTCAATTTGGATACTCTAGGAAGAAGTTATGATTGTTTTACCTGGAACACCTTCTTGAGACTAGTCAATAGGACTAGTCAAATACCCTATCTTCCATAGGGTGTATATACAAAATTAAGATGAACCAGAAGATGAACTATTTACCAAAGATACCTTACTAATTTATGTGAATATCCTACAGATTTCAGGGTCTGAAACATTACAGAAAGAGTTTTATAGCGGAAATTTTTCAATGACTCAGTTCAAGATGATTCCAGAACCCTATGTTGAACAGGTTGTATCTCCGAAATTATAAGGCCTCGGGAGATGAAATTTTAACCCAACGTACCTTGATCTTTCTACTAAATATCCTCCAATATGTTCCTTCTAAAACGTTGTAGAAAAAAGGTTATAGAGAAAATGCCAAGGTATCTCATATGTAGCAGCGAAACCCCAAGACATTGAGCTTTGATACCATATGTTAAGAACCAAATATCAATATATCACAGAAAAACCTTAGAATAAGTACTCAACACCTTGAAAAAGAGAGAAACTCAGATAATAAGCCTCTTCAATGGGGCAACCTCCTTATGCCCACATAAATGTACAATTACAAGATGATTCAAAATGAAAATGTCTCCTTGGTATATATAGGAGACTAGGAGGTATAATTACAACTAATGGACTAAAGATGACATAAATAAAATAACATTACTAATATAATATGCCCTGATTAATAGGTAATGAGCCACTATTTAGGGATTAACAAGGAACAACCATAACCAAGAGTTACAACACAAGTACCAAAATCAAATACAACGAACATTACACCCACATCGGGAAGCACATGACTCTGGCTCAGGTATCATTCGCTTCTATCAATCGGGGTGTGCAATGATCCCCTCTTCAGGAATCATGTCGCCATAAGGTGTTAGGCATGACAGTAACCAAGGCGCAACATAACATATCTATACCAATAACCCAAGAAAAATCCAACACACTAGGAGATTGAATTAATCGACAAAAACATGAAGACTATACCCAAGTACCCAATCAACAAGTCAGCAAGACACAAGGTAAATATGACTACTATAACAATCATACATCACCTTAAATTCCAAAGAAATTCTACATCAACATGGTCAATGGTGCCAATAAATCTAATCTTTAACCAATCATACCTCACATTAATTTCCTGAATCCACATAAGTCATACATTACTTAAACTAATCTTTCTTTACCATTTATGGAATAACTACTTGTTTTTCTTTCTGCATTAAAAAGTGAACTGATATATGCACTTAACATAATCAATACTAATACTAGTGTACTGAGGAATCTAATGATGAATTACACCATGTTCGCATAGTAAGAAGCATATTCTCTTATAAGTACTAGTTATTCAATGCTGACACTTGACTACATCAATCTATACACATTAAAAATAATTATTATCAAACAAAAAGTTCATTAAATATAAAATTTGTTGTCTATTTAAAAATTATTGTCTATTAAATATACGATATTGTTGTCTATTAAATGTATGATATTGTTGTCTAGTAAATACATACTATTACTGTCTATTAATTATATGATATGGATGTCTATTAAATGAATGAGATCATTGTCAATTCAATACATGATATCATTGTCTATTAACTCATGACATTGTTGTCTATTAAATGAGTGGTGTCACTATCTATTAAATACATGATATCTTTGTTTACTAAACACACGATATTGATGTCTATTAACACATAACCATAGATGATTTTCAGGGATAAATTTATCTCATGGGATAATTTTCCATTGTTTTTCCAAAACCAAGATTCTCTATTTTAAAATTGATTCTCCCAAATTCTATAGGATAAAATTATTTTACCTCAAAAATCACCAAAATTTTATAAAAACTATATAAAATCCTTAGAAATTTGAATATTTTTACAAAAATATCGCCAATCATTTATAGTTGGCATATGAAGGATTAGTAAGATTCGCCAAGGTTTCTACATTTAAAAAAAAATTTCCATCCTTAAAATCATCCATGAACATGACATTGTTGTCTATTAAATATATAAAATCATTGTCCATAAAATCAAATATATAAAATCGTTGTCCATAAAATATATAAAATTGAATATATGTTGTCCATAAAACATATAAAATTGAATACATGTTGTCCATAAAATATATAAAATTGGTGTCTATAAAATATATAAAATTCGCAGTCACATGATATATATAAATCATTGTCATTATATATTAAATTCATTGTCCATTCACAATTTTATTGAATATATGATACTACTTTCTAATAAATATAATACCTTTGTGTAATAACACTAAGATCCGTGACTAAGGAACAATAAAATCCAAAACAGAATGTTGTGTAAAAACTGGGTCAAAAGGCTTTGTAAAACACCAACAAAAACGTGGTGTGAATGCTGGTTAAAGTGCCAAGAAAAACGATTTTTCCCCTTTTCGCCAGGAGCCAAGGAATCAGAGATTAATCCTTCAGAGATTAATCATTCAATGCAGAGATAATCACTCAGCAATGAATAAATAAAAAAAACAGAGATAAAATTATGGGAAGGACGTAGGGATTATGCATAAAAGAAAAACACAGAGATCAAAGATTAATCATAAGAGAAAAATGCGGAGATAAGTAAGGGATAGATAGCTGGGAGAAAATTTATCCTTCACTTATTATCCATGCACAGGAAAGTAGGGCATTTAAATATCAGTCTTAAACATCGGATTGAAGATAGTTGATTAGGCTCCTAGTCGACTTCTCAGGCATAGACTAATAACTTAAAGGATACAAAACAAAAGATAAAAACTCAATTTTTTTCCATATTAAATCAATAAAAACAAACATAGAGTAGTCATTGTAATCAAAGTTTGGGTTCTCCATGGGTAATCAATTCAAAATAAAATGAGCATAAGGCTAGGATGACTTCAAGTTCTCTGATCATAAAACGTTGGGCTCATCAAGACAATTTGTTGAAAGATAAAAATGAAATCTCTAGATAGTGTTACACTGATCAAACATAAACCTTAACTTATTAGAATTACATTACTGAAGGCACAAGAAAAATATTTAAACTACCATTCAATACAAATATACACATGCGTACCATAGCCAAATGTGAATGCTCCAAAGTCATTGTCCCACATGCGCTCCGTCAAGCTCCCACTTTCCAACCAATGTGACCTCACTAGTACCTCCCAACCAATGCTAGGGGTACTCTTTTTTCCCCTAAGCCCCCCGAGCCACAAAGGGTCCACTCACATGATACCAGAGAATGCTAGCACCCAAATCGCCTCACATGGTCGAGCTACCACTCATTACCCAAGCTATGTATCCCAACTCCCACAAGAGAAAGTTCAGTCAAGATAAAATTTCAGCAACGTAACGTTACACAAAAAGATGAGATCCATACTCCTCCTCCACCATATTTGTTATAGATTTTTTAAGTAATCAGTTTCCCAAATTCTCATTAAATTCCTTTTTCATTTAATTAATTTTGAAAAACCTCCCCCATACACATGTCGCTCGATCCCCTAGTTGCACCGAAAATCAATTTTATTAATTAATTAAATGTTCTTATTTCCTTCATCCACCTAAGAGAATTCCTAAAAATGCTCCTCAGTGTCCCAAAATTCCCTTACAATTCTTAAATGACTTACGCCTTGCTTAATTCCTAATTGAGTTCATGATTAGAAAGTTCCAAAGGCAAGATTCCTTACTAAGTTAGACATTTGTCTTTTTCTTTACGTTTCCCCTTTTCTTTAATTTTCCCTTTTTCTTTAGGTTTCTTATTTCTTTTAAGTTTCCCCCTTTTTCCTTTTTAACTAAAAAAATCAATTTAGCAAGTGTAGAAAAACAACCATTTACCGTTTTTCCTTTGTAATTAAAAATTAATATAGCAAGTGTAGATAAAAACAACCATTTACCCTCTTTTCTTTTTAACTAAAAATTAAATTAGCAAATGTAGATAAAAACAACCACTACCCCCTTTTTAAAAATTTAATCCTCCATTATAATTTTGACTTTAATAAATAAGTTTGAATTTCTTACCCCCCTTCTTATTACATGTTTATTTATTAATTTTTTTTTAACCACATGTTCTACTTAGACCTAGGTTTTAATTTCACTAGGTTGGGAGACAAAAATTTTATTAGGAAAAATTGTTTTTTAAATTGTACTTATCACATCATTCATTTTAAGGTCATCTAGGTCCTAAGGAGGCATAGTTTTCTAAGAACTAGGTTTATTCACTTACCAGTTAAAATCACGACGTGCCCTTTAGGATGCACTATATGCTCCAAGGGTGCCACTCGCCTCTTTCCGTTTTATTTGTGCGACGTGCCCTTCAAGATGCACTACGTGCTCCGAGGGTTCCACTCGCCTCTTTCTATTTTCTTTGCATGATGTGTCCTCCAAGATGCACTACGTGCTCCAAGGGTTCCACTCACCTCTTAACTGAATTTGGTAGACGTCAAACCCCTAGAGTCAATACTCTACCAAGTGATCGTGTGGGATACCAAGGGCCTCTAAGGAATAATTCACCTGGCTTATTGCGTGCCCCTTAGAATCATCATGAGCGACTATCATAGTCTTCTCTCATGACATCGTGGGTATTCTCGAACTAGTTAATCGTTAACTTATAGTTCGAGCCACAATGAGAGTGCTAGTAGGTTGTGGCAAGGCTGTTTCCACACCTCTCCCTCAATGTCTCTGATTTTCATGCATGATCCCTCTACTCCGCATGTGATTCTGGTCGGCAAGCTATCGTCATCCTACATCCATAAATGAATCATGTTAGCAATAATAATCAATCATCATAACATCTAATCATATGTACATATCTTAGATCAACAACATTCAAACCCCAATAGTCCACTTCTTGACTTGATCCAGAGTCTAAGGGGTTATGTCGATGCCTCTGCATCCTCAATGTCTAGAGTCTCACACACTTGGGAGAATCCAATCAATAACACCTGTCTATGTAAATACAACAAAATAACATATCATCAAATCCATAATATCTCATAATCATAATAAAAATGACCAATAATATAATAACCTGGAACACTTGCAAGCAAGTTTCCTCAAATAATAAGTTTTCTCAGTGCATGCAAGAGCGAGATGTTACATGGGGTAGTTGATACATCAACTTCACAAGTGCATAACTTTTGCATACGATCTTTGTTTGGGGTGATCTATACATCATTGGAAATATCTAGCTGAGGAGAACACATTCTGTTCATCCTAGAATTTTTCTTTCATTATGTGCTTGGAATTTCGGATCCAAAAAAATGTCATTTAGGGCCTCAAAACGACCCCGAAAGTTGAGGACCCAAAAATAGTAGAAAAACTCCCAAGGTGGAAAAATGTGTTTTGAGCCAGTGGAATAGGTGGGTGGCCATTGAAATCCACCTGGATCAACAAATGATCAAGTTGTAGACATTTTCACAAATACTCTTACAAAATAAAAAAATTCCAAACTTTGATCTATGTTAGGAGTTTAGGAAGCTATCATTAAGGGAAGATAGGCTCTAATTCCTCCTTCCTTATCCTATTGTTTCACCTTTGTACATCCTTCAATCCTACCCCAAGTTGTTATTAGGGGGGGATGTTAGGATATTTACATGCTTAGGAGTTAGTTAAGATCAACTTGGTTTAATGTGTCTTTAGGTAAACATGTGTTTATTTAGTATGCATTTGTAGTTATGTGTGATGATATGTTCTAGACACAAAGTGATCCAATGGATTACATAACTACAAATCCATACTAAAGAAACACACTTTTACCTACAGACACATTAGACCAATTTGATATTAACTAACTCCTAAGTGTATAAATATCCAAATGTAATTTATATATATTGATTTGTCACATTATTAGTCATGTTCACCCACCCCCATTTGAAATTATCTCCATCCTTGGAGAAACTTTAACCTCTACACTTTTCATTGTGTATTCTCAGGACATATGATTACATATTTTCTCCTTGTAAAGATGTGTGATACAATATACATTAGAGTAGTTTGTCAAAACAAACATAATTACTTTCATTAGTAGTATCTCTTATGAATATTATTTAGAAACTTAGGAATTAGTTAAGATCAACTTGGTCTAACATGTCTTTAGCTAAACATTTGTTTCTTTAGTATGAATTTAAAGTAATGTAATACAATGGTCATGATATGTTCTATACATAAAGTGATCTGAAAGCTCACATTCTCCTCTATACTAGTAGATATTGATATATGGATTAACACTTAATTGGTCCATGATCAATAAAGGGTAAGGGGAAATGGCCTTTTTTTGTAGCCTTGTTTAACTCTCAGTAATATACACATATCCTCCATTTCTCACTCTTCTTTGGAGCAATACCTAGAGGAGAGACCCATTCACTGTATGACATTGGATATAGGAATCCAACATCTAACAACTTTTGGAGTTCTTGTTTAACTATGTCTTTCATTGCAGGGTTCATCCTTATTTGGGGTTGCCTAACAGGTTTGTGGTCCTCCTTGATGTAAATATGGTGAGTATAAACATAAGGATGGATGTATTTTGTTTCTTTATAATCCCATGAAAAATCTTAAACATTCATTTTCAACACATCTAATAGCTTTTGTTCTTTCTTATTAGTAAGTTTATTACTAATTTTGAGTGCTTTTGTAGGGATGGTGTCTATGGTTTTGATAGTTGGATATTCTATCTCAACAATGAATTAATATGTCCATAACTCCCTATTGTTTTCAGTAGAAATTTCAGATCTATCATCATCATTTATCTCCTCTGTTTTCACATCAGTTGTATATTGATTTTGCAGAAAAGTTTCAAGTAAAGTGTCCTCATCAATTGTGTTGTTATTCAAGGATGTGTTGATTGTGTAGATGGGGTAGGAAGTTGTGTGTACCAATTATTCTTCGTATTCTAGCCACATAGTAATATTTTATGTTATCAAAGGTTGGGTAGGAGGATAAAGACCAATTTTCTTCTGGGATAGGCCATCAGTTACAGTCATATTTTCTACTCTACAACCAATGTATGCATTTGTTATGGCCAGCCAAGAACTTCCAAAAATTAGAGGATATATGTTGGATTGAGATTTGGGTTGCAAGACTATGAAGTCAGTAGGTGTTAGTACCTAAACCTACATGCATGACTTCTCCTCCATCCCTAATCCTACCCTACTCACCCACAAGCCTTCTCCATATTAATATTTCCCTTTTTTTCTTTATATTTCATGTGTTCTATTCACTATTTGGTTTGGTTTGGTTTGCTTTAATTTAATTTCATTGTTTCTTATAAGGTATGTTAAGAAGTGATTGCATAAGTTTTAGTTGGTCACATCAGACATGGTTTGATTTAATTTCCTAATGTGTGAGGATTTCCTAAGTTTTAAGGTAAAAAATGCATTCACTACAAAAACAATGTTGTTTTTGTAGTGCTAAAATAACACTATTGCCAAATAATGTGCTGTAAAAACAACCGTAAGTTCTGACAACACATTTCAATCATACATGCGTATTGTGCAACTTGGTACTTTCTGCAATCATTCCTAAGCTTCAAAATTAGACCTTGTCTTATCAGAATGGTGATCTTGTTAACAAGTGTAGTTTTTATCAGTTTTAACTCACACTACAGAAAGGCAGTTGTTTTTGCAGCACCCTTGTTTTGAAAACTGTTAAATGTGCTGAAGAAAAACTTGTAGGTGATTGTTTTTGCAGTCAACTTCACACATATGTTTCGAGCAAATGGTAAGGAATTTGGAAAATCCATCAAAAAAACACTTGCAGAATAGTGTTATTTGAGTTCCACTTGGGTCGTTTCTCGAAAATGTGAACCATTGGGGAGCTACAGGTGGAGATTTAAGGCTTCGTTTTCCAGAAATTCACCAATTTGGTTTCCTAAAAATACCCAGTCAACATAATATCTGGTAGCTACCTCATAGATTTTATTTGGGGAATTAGATTTGAGCAATATCCACATACTCATTAGTTGGTTGTAAATCTACCTATTATGTATATGATATTTGTAATGATAAATTTATATATTGTAAAACAAATGGAATGATGGGGGGTGGAGCTTCCTTAGAGAAGGAAGCATTGTTCAGTTTTGGTGAAATTTGAAAGAAATATATGGATTTGAAATTTGTAAAGAACTTAAAGTCCTGCAACATTTTACAATCAATAAATCAAGCATTTCGATGCTTAAATTGTTTTACCTATGTATCTCATTTTTATCTATCTTATTTGAATGCAATTGAGGTTTTTGCAAATAATTAATTCCTTCCTTTTTCATATTTTCAGTGAAAATTCTACTGTTAAATTATATGTTTGAAGGATTGCATTCAAATACTTGTTTTAAGTTTTGAAATATTATTTTGAACATGAAAATATTCTTTATGCAAATAAAAAGATTGTTAGCTTGTGTCTTGTATTTCTTCTACTTTTCCTATTTATCTGACCTATCAGTGTGAATTCCTTTGACCAAGTGAAATGTTGTTGATAATTTGATATTAAGGATATAATCAGATCTATTATCTTTCATATTATTCATATTATCTGATCTTTAAAAAGACATTTAAACCAATATTGACCTACAAAAACCATTTAAATAACTTAGGTGCCCTCGATCTTGTGCCATAGTAGTCTAGTGCAAAATTTAGGCATAACATCTTTTGGTGTCGTTGTCGGGGAATGGAGTAACGAAGAAATATTTGCCTAGGAGAATGACAATGATCAGTTCTAATTCTTGATGGTGAACAAGGATTAGGCACTAAACATAAACTACATATCATTCACATAGAAAATCCATGATTGAATAATCCAATGGTGGCTCCACAGTTTCAAGATGTCAGATACTTGATGTTGGACTACTGAGAGGGGGGGTGACTCAGTAATAGTGTAATTATAATCGTTTTTCTCCAAATAATCCAAGTGCTATATCAATGTAGAATTATTATCCAATAATGAGAAATAAGAAATGAACAATCACACACATACACAGTACACCATTGTTTTACATGAAACCCCAAATCAGGAGAAAACCACGAAATGCTTTTTCTTATATGTATTGAAGAATTACATTCATTGGAAGCACCAACTTCCTTTGTTTTCTAGCCGCAACTGGAATGAGGCTCCAACCCCCTAGTTTCTTAGCCTACAACCTAAGGGAAGCTCCAACTCCCCAATTCTCTAGCTATAACCAGAAGGACGCTACAATCCCCTATGTTCTCCGGCTACAACCGGAAGGTGGCTACAACCACCTATCCTTCCCCAGTCCAACCGCCCTGAAGTAGAAGTAGAATGATGGAACCACTGTCACACTATCACTGTGAGATATACCACTGTAAACCTGTACCAATAAACCTGAACCATGCATCAACCATGCATCAACCTGTATCTCAACCTGTAATCAACCTGTACCATAAACAAGTGCATCAACCATGCACCAACCTATACCATAAACAAGTGAATCAACCATGAACCAAGTATGTACCAATCATGTGTCAAGTACTCATCAACTATGACTCATCAATATGTACCAACCTCATCAATTATACAGCTCATGTATGTGCCAACTCACCAACTACTTGTCTCAACCATGTACCCAACTTGTACCTCAACCAAAAGGCCTCATAAATTTAATCATCCAAATATGATTTGTAACTCTATAATAAACCTGGTGCATATGACCACATACTTGCAAACCTTCCTTAACTTTAACAACAAGAGACTAGCAAACCTTCCTTAACTTTAACAACAAGAGACTAGCATTTTCATCAAACTTTTCTTTAGTCTCACATGACTAGTTTTGGATTAATCAACAACCCTATCTTGAAATAACCATAACTTTGTACCTGTAATGAATACATATTTGAAACTGATACAAAATGTTCTTCAGTGTGTTTTATGCAATTCCTCTAGGCGTCAGTACTTGGAACCTCTCAGAAAAAGGATATATAGAAAAACTGGCATACCTTGTTGAATTATGGATTATTCTAGAGAGCGACCTTGTAGAGCATGCCCCACACAGAATATTTCTTGAATCGATCTGAAACTGTTAAAAAGAATACTAAATACTGTACTCTAAATAAACAAAAAATTCTTATTGAATTTGGATCTGTTATGAAGCAGTTATGACGTTTTACCCGAAACACTTGTTTTTGACTAGTTTCAGGACTAACCACAAACCCTATTTTCCATGGAGTGTAAATCCAAAAATACAACGACCCACAAGATTCATTTTTTACCACAGATACTTGGATATGTTTCCTCAATGGAATATAAATTTCACAGTCTGAATCATTCTAGAAAAAAGGTTATTGCGAAAATGGTGAGATGTCCTATAAATAACATACCTTAGAAAGCATCATCAAAAGAATTTATCCTTCCTTGAATTTCAGCCTTATTTTCTTCACCTTCCCTCAAAAATTAGGCTTAGCTATCATCTGATTACCTCAAAAACCTATAGGTATTCAATATTCTCAAGTGTGTCTTAAATGAGAGAGTATTTCCTCTTATTTATACTCTCCAAGTAGCTTCCTTAAAAACATCTTCTAGGTCACTTTGCCCACTTTCCTTATTGTAGGGTTAACCCACTTCTAATTTCTCCATTAAATTTATCAATTAAATAATTTATTTTGTATTCACTTTGAATTATAGTACACTCATCACTTCACTTTGTTATTTACCTTCTAAAATCTCTTGAACCACTTTGACTACTTTGACTTTTTTGGGCTTCTAGATGAGATAAGAGGGTCCTCCAACTTCGTAAGGCCATAACTCTCAAACCGTGAGGAGTTATGTGACGTTCCACATACCACCAGAAATGGAATGACATATACCATCCATATGTAATAGTATTACCTACAAATATATCAGAACTCATACCATTATCCATCAAGCAAACTTGGGTCCATTACCCAACCCTGGGTTCTCCAACTTCTCATGGCCATAACTCTCTAATCGTGAGGAGTTATGTGGCGTTCCACATACCACCGGAAATGGTGTGACAAGCACTATCCATCTAGGATAGTTTCACTGACAAATTCACTGACCTTCATCTCATTATTGTAACAGCCCTAGTAGAATATATGTTTAGGAATTATTAAGTAAAAAATAATTAGGGGATTAATTGTCTTAACATGGTTTTAACTAAACAAAGATTGGCATA
>SNQJ01S0091423.1:7632-19392 GCA_010110895.2 Picea sitchensis | reverse complement strand
TGTTATAATTTTGATTATTTAATTAATTAAATTAATTACCTATCACATTGAATGAACAGGGTAATAAATTTAAAAAAAAAGAAGAGTAATAAATTGTATTGTTTAAATTAAAAAGGTTACGTATACGGAAGGGATAAGGGGCATTAATAAACGGATAGGGAACATCAATAAATTGGATAATGGGAATTAACTATGTGGATAAGGGAATGAATGCAGGGATAATGAAATAAATGAGGAGAAAGGGCGGTGAAGGAGGATATGAGCAGAGGAGGTTACGAAGGAAGGGATTATCATTCTACGGGGGATTTTTTATTGTGCGGGTTTTTCTCTGGGATTTGGAGGGAGGAGCGTTGAGATATGTAGTCGGGAGGATTAGTACAGGGGGCACCGGTTTGCTGGGGGTTTTGGGCATGGGGGGCAGGATATCCATATGATATCCTGGAGCTAGGAAGATGTCCTAGTTGGCAGGGTGGAACAAGTTTTGGGCAGTGTTTGATCCATTCCAGCAACGAACAACTAGGTCGACGGAGGAATTAGCATGAGACCAAGGTATTTTAAAATTATGTATTTGTTTTATTCTGTTACAAAATTAGTATTCGTTGATAAATTTAACATGTGTATGTGCTAAATTAAAAGGAATTATTGAATTTTCTAAAATCAAGTAGCAGTTACTGTTTTGTTTGTAGAATTAATTGATGTTAAATTAATTCGGCTTTTACACATGGTATTAGAGATATTTGTTTGAAATCTAGAGACTTAAGGGCCTACCTACCCACCTACCCACCTACCCACCTAATCATTTGTAAGAAGGAAAGTTTAAAATTGAAACTGTTCAACACTAACCCAGAAATTTAAACAAACCCCTAATTGGCTATATTGAAATCCTTTGCCCTGAAATCTTAAACAATCCCTAAATAATCTGTATATGAAAATACTTATGTAATTGTAAAAGAAAAAAATAAATTAGGGCCAAGCTCCAACTCCAACTCCAGGTCCACCTAACCTGCAAGCCAAAAACACAAATTTTGATTTAGTATATACACAGATCTATATATCAACAATATGCCCAATTGAAATTAGTATAATTCTATACATATTGAAAACCACAAAAAAAAAAAACTGTACCATATAATCAACGACTATATCTTCACTTGTTTTGCTCTTGCCAATGTTAATTCCAAGAATGCCAGGACCTACTTTTCCTCCAGGTTTATGTTTCTCTGTTTCTGTAGGAAAAGCATGTTGTGCACCCAACCGTTTGCTATAGCCATTATACCTTCACTATTGAATACATATGGGTTAATAATTTAACAAATTACAATAATATATATATATATATATATATAATAGACATATATATATATATATATATATATATATATATATATATATATATATATATATATATATATATATATATATATATATATATATAATAATGAAATAATAATAATAAAAAAAAAAAAAAAAAAAAATTTTATATCATTTTTAAAATATTGATTTACATCCATACCATATATCAAACAAACACATATACCAAATTCCATCGTCAACACATAAACCATCCAAAGCCCAGCGCCAAGCGCCAACGCTAAACAACAATATACAACCAATCAACACACTTGTCACCAAAGAAAAGCAAAGCACAACAGCCAAGCCCAGCCCAACGTTAAGCGCCAAACAAAACTAAGTAACATGAATGAGGAGTTCACGAATTAGCAAGTTAGTCACTGCTTGAGTGCACGGCTCAACATGTTGTGCTTGGGCAGATTCACGACATGCCATTATCATTGAAGAGCCCTACAACGCACCACCTCCTTACCATTATTCTACCTCTGTGGCCAAGTCTTCCATGTGACCGGCGGTTGGAAATCTGTGCAATGCTTGTATATTTAAAGGCTTTTGGTCTGGCCGAGCTACACTATTGTCCATTTTCCATTGAATAAGCATGCATTCTCAGTGGGAAAGGGAGCTTACAAGGCATAGAAATACTAGATATTTGAAAGGAATCAAAACTCAATCTTTGTATTTGCAAATGTAAGTCCATACTTGTAAAATTGCTTTGGAATTCATACCTGCACTTGCTTGGGACTCCGCACTTCGAAACTTTCATTTGTACTAAAGGATGTAGTGGCTAGAGGTCCTGCAAATTGGACAGAGTTATCCACTGTGAGTGTCCCCGAATCAAATTTTTTGAGAAATTTCCTGAACCTTCACCAATGGCAAAGTCCCTGTAGCAAGCAACAGGAATATCTCGGAGAAGGATGTATACTCTAGGATTCATTTTCCATTGAGGATATTGAGAGCCTTTGTAGGTGCTGGAGTAGGGTTTTTGGCTTCTAGTTGTGTAATCAACTCTACAATTTCAGCCCTTGTTTCACTGCTTCAAATATTTCATTTCGTTGGGATCCTCCTCAACAACCGTAGCAGTGTCTATGCTAGGAGCCTCTTTGTCGTTCTTGCCCCAGACCATTCATCCTCTGCATCGATTGCAAATACTATGAAATTTTTCCTCCTGGATCCCCACGCATGGAATATGATTAAAGGCCTGGAAGAAAGAGTAGTCACATGATTCGATGGCTCAGATGCCGCAAGTCCAGCGGCAGAGATGGTAGAAGCTGTCAGTTTAATACCTGAATTCAATTGTTCCACAGCTGGACTATTTTCATAGTGATGGGAAGAAAATGAAAGAAATGTTTGCCATGAATTAGAATAATTTGTCAGTGAAGCCCTAACCTTCAAATCTCTCTTGATATTTTAGTATTCTTGAGCGACTCTGATTCGACCAATAAATTTTGAATCATGCTGTGATGCCAGGAGGAGCTACGTCCATCCCTTGGTACCACGAGTTTGAAACCCTCCTGGAGTGCCTTCTTCTCTCAAATTGAGTTAGAATTGAATGTTAAAACTTTTAATGTCTTTCTTTGCCGAGGCAATCTGAGAAGAGGAAGATAAGCATGATGAATGATCTCGGCGTTGCTACTGAGGGATGCAATGATACAAGCAGGAGTCAACTTCCATAGGCCTTGCAAATTCTACCAATATCCATGGAAACCCACATAGTTCCATTCTGCGCATACAAATGGACCAATGTGAAGATGCACAAGCAATCTAGCCTGCTGCACTATTTTCACAAACTTTACCAAATCAAACCAAGCCATGCAACCTTGCCTATTGGCACTTGTTCCAGTTTCTGTGCGTCCCATGGTGTTGTTGATGGTGGTGAGTGAGTATGGATAATATGCTTGATTCTGCGGGTAGTAGGAGGGTTAGCCGTGGTGGCCTATTTTCCACGCATTACAACAAATGAGGAAGTAGAAGAGTCGGTCTAGGGTTAAAAGAAGATGGTCATTTTTTATTAAGTAAGGAGCCCGAAGGGCATTGGGCATGCAAGCCCCGTTTAATAGACTTCAATGAGTCTTAGGGCAAGTGGAAATACATGTTTGCCCCAATACCATAGAGGCTTTTAATTGTTTTAATTTTAGTTTGTTGTAAATATTATATTTTATTTATTAAATTTTCTTTTATATATATATATATATATATATATATATATATATTAATTGTTTTAAAGTTGAAATATATATAATATATATATATATATATATATTTTAACTAAAAATAGGATATGGGATTTAATAGCTGAGAAAAGAAATGGGTCTCTTTACTTTGAGAGCCATATTACAATGTTGTTTTCTAGCTGCCTCTACTTATGGTTTACAACATTCTTAGGGGATTTGGAAGAAGCTTTCGTTGTTTACAATTAACAGTCCTTTCATAAGTGTGTTGCCTTTATTCGCCATCTGATCAACTTCATTGTTTGACCTTCTTAGAATATGATAAAACTTGCACGAATTTAAGTCTAGGAGGACTCTCTTCAATCTATCCAAGGTTTTTTTTTAGGCTGGCGTTGTTGAACCTTGTCTCCTTGTTTAAGTGTTTTATTATTATCTCTGAGTCTCCAAAAACTTGAAGGTCTTTGACTCCTTTTTCTCTGGCTATAAGGCAAGCTTTGATAAGCCCTAGTATTTCATCTTGATTGTTGGATTTCTAGCCTAATCCCCAGCAGAAACAATCTCTTGTGGTCCCATTCAGGGAGTAGATGACCCCCCTCCATGACTACAGAGTTTCTTTGGATGCCCCATCAAAGAAAATTGTGGTTATATTCTTAGATCGCTACCAAGTCTGAAATTTGTCATCATCCTCTCTTATACACCAATCTAATTTGTCTGTTTGTGGGGGAAGGAGTTGAAATATATATAATATTTTAACCTGATATAATAATGTAAAAAGAAATAAAATTATGTTGAAAACTTCTCTCAAGTCTAATTAAATATCATTTTAGAAACTATTATATATATATATATACATATATATATATATATCATTTGATAAATTAAAAAAAAAGAGATTGGAAATCAAAGATTCAATTAAAGTGTAATTATTAAGTTTAATAAAGTTTAATTAAAGTTAATTAAATGTTAGAGGGTCCATGGGTTTTGAACCCAAGACCACCCACCAAACCAAGAGTCTTAAGGAGATCACTAACACCAACGCACCCTTATAGGTCTTTACAAATGAATTCTTATATTTAATTAGATTAATGCTAACACTGTAGGAATTAGAGTGATATTATTATTAAGAAGATACATCATGAAGATTAAGATTGTAGTTTATTACCTAACTTCATTGATCTGAAACCCATTCTTAAGGTTGAATCATAATTGGTAGATGCACTAGAAATCAAGGTGAAAGGTTTATCTGGCCATTGATCTTAGTAACTAGAAGTATAAACTCACAGCCTGGCGATAGGGGTTCAAGGGCTGTTCACACAACTCATCCAGACCAAGTGCAAGTCCCTCCACTCCATTCCACCAGTCAAGTCAACACTAAATCTCAATAAGGCATTGACCAGTGCACCAGCACTATGTCTTAAGGAAGAAATCTCTTGAGTCAGCATGGGAGGGATGTTGGTTGTGAAAGTTAAAAGGACTTAGACTAGGACAAGCGGAGACGTGACATATGCACTAGAGGAGGAGAGAGTAAGCATAGGAAGTAGAAAGTAGAGAGTGCTAGAGCAAGGCTAGCATATCTATAGGGCAAGAGAACCAATAGTTTTATGGGGGTAAAGAAATCCAATGTGCTTAATCCTAACCCTAACTAGACAATCCTAAAAGAATACGTTCTGAGACATGTAAAGAAAAACTTACACCTAACCTTGTTTCTAGTTTGAGTAGCACCAATTTGAAATGTCCTTGAACTCACCCTAATAAATTTGGGGTGATGCAGTTTAAGTTATACAAGATGGCCAGTTTTCGAAGGGGTCGAGGCAGTGGAGCGTCGTCGTAAGCACTGCCAGCGCCACCACCAGCATCATCCGAACTAGCCCTTATACTCCGCTCGGTTGAAGCCATTAATGAGACTTTAAAGGGTGACAAGTGTGAGGGGTGAGGTGGAACCCACACCATCTGGAATGGGTAATCCAAAATCATAAAGGGATTCAGGGGGAGGAACTCCACACGAAGACATCATGTGAGAATTGCAAAAGATCAAACTCCATATGGATTTAATAGAAATTGATATATATGGGTGAATCTTGTGAGCATGTGGTTGGAAGGCATGAACAGTGTTTTTCCTTAAGGACTATCGTCAACTCAAAGGCAAAGATGCATTTTAGTTCAAGAAACCTTGAACTAATT
Organism: Picea sitchensis; assembly: GCA_010110895.2. NCBI lineage: Eukaryota > Viridiplantae > Streptophyta > Pinopsida > Pinales > Pinaceae > Picea > Picea sitchensis. The sequence continues at coordinate 13,693 of SNQJ01S0091423.1, read as the reverse complement.
AGGGAGCAGCTGGAAGACAAATGCACCCCAGTTCTGATTATCTTAGAACTTTTCAAGGAGAGGGTTAGAAGGAAGTATCTACTGACATACTACAGAGGAACAACAGTGGGGAATTTCATACTTGTAGGTATAGGAAACAAAAGCTGTAGAAAGAACCTATGAGATGGTTATGGGCCCCGGTCCAAATATGTTTCTAATATATGGACAATGACCGATGATATTGTGGTAGCTTCATCTATGTAGTAAAACCTTAATATAAAAGAACTATATGGTGGGATGTGAAGTCGTCTTATACCGATGTGAAAGCGTGTGGAAAATGTCATAGTATCTTGAGGAGAGGAACACATAGACTTAACGGAGGTACAAGGCCAGACATTTCGCATGCATCACGGATTAAAGTAGAAGGCAGGGACATTTCCTACAGGGAGAGACTCAAAGGCGATTCACCATATAGTAGCAGTCGCACAAGGACAACGACCGCGAAGGGATTTCAAGTAGGTAGCCGAGTGCAACTTATCTCGTTCATACGCCAACAACAAACTGAGTCCCCGACCATCTCGAGAGACTGAGCAGAGAGTTCGAGGAAGGAACTCATTTGAGAGAACTGATCACATAGCATTGCAGGTTTAATCTGGTATTTTATTTTGAAGATGCGAGAAGGACCCGTTACCGGCATAATTGCACGGAGTTACAAAATGGGATTTGTGCATAGAAGGAACCAATGGGAAGATCAAGTAGAAACCACAAGATTTCTGCGTGGTTAATAGCGGGCGGGCGTTATCAATCCACGATGGTGGAAGTCGTGATGAAATAAATCCTTATCAGTAACCCAATAGCTTTGTTGTTTTGATTACGGTGCGATAGATAGTTTCATTTTACCATGCGCATTAGAAAAGAGTGGGTTGGCAACCCTCGAGCGACTGACTTTAAAAAATTCGAGATGGCTTCGGGGGAATAACAAGTGGTAGGACCTAGTGTGATAATTGTATAGTAGACCCACAGGAGTGTATACTACCCGGGTTGAAGGTATATGTCAACTTTGCTCTTAGAGTATGACTGTCGGTAGATGGATTGGTTAGCAACTCACTGAGATTTGGTAGATTTTTTCACAAAAAAGGGTGCTTTGTATGCGGCGATGAAAGGAAGACCGATTAGAGATCGAGGAGGTTAATACAGAGAGAGAGAAAGTGTCGTGCAGCTTTATGGCTATAAGAAGGGTTAAGTGATGCGTGGAAGGACAAGGATGTTTTATGTAGTGGAAGTAGTGAATAAAGGGAAGGGACCCTCATTGGATCGGTGCCCGTTATTGTCACAATTGGGATGTTTTTGAATGAGTTACCGAGGTTACTTCTAAGAGAACGATTTTACTAGGCTAAAACACAGTTATGAAACCAATCTCAAGACCTAAATGGGATGACGGTAGCGGAACTTGTGAATTACAAATCACCAGTTAAAGAAAGAGTTCTTGGACTTAGGGCTATGTGGAGCCCAGTGTTTTCTATACAGTATTTGGTATTTTGTAGAAAGGAAAGGACGGATCCCTTATATTTGTATAGACTCTGAGAGTTTGAATGGTGCTCTGATGAAAAATAAAGGTACCAATCTCTTGGTGAATAGATGACCTTTTAGTTGAAAGGAAAAGCGGTATTCTCAAAGATTGATTCGTCGGTATCATCGGTTAGTAATGGGAAGGTGATATCCCAAAAGCACTTCGAACTTGTTTCATACGAGTTTGTTGTAGTACCTTCAGTTATTGATGCACGGCTGATGTTCCCTTAGAGCCTCATGAGCATTATTGGAAGTACTTAGACCGTTTTGTACAAGTCTTTTTGAATGACATCCTCATATATTCCAAGAATGAAGAAGAACATGAGGGAACACTGCGAATAGTGTTGTCACGCCTTAGAGAGAACAATAGTATGGGAAGTTATTGAAGTGTTCCTTCTTCGAGAAAGAGATCCACTATTGGGTCATATCATTTCAAAGAAAGTAATAGTTGTGGACAGAAAAGTTAAAAACCGATGGAGTGCTTGATCTTAGAAAAAATACTACATGAAATTTGAGAAGCTTCATGGGGATATGAATTAATACCGAGAGATTTGTTGGAAGGGTTCTCAAAATAGAAACCATCACCACGCTGATCAAGGGGATCGAGGTATAGATGAATGAAGAATGTGATAGTGCATTCATTGAGCTTAAGAGGTTACTAACTAGTCGTAATTCTGATTAATGGAGATATATGGAAAAGGACTTCACAATATGCAGGGATGCCTCAAAGTAGGGGTTAGGGGCCGTGCTAATGTAGGATGGAGGAGTGATAACATATGCATCAAAGTTATGAAAAAACATGAGGGGCTATCGTGACTCATGATTTAGGATTAAGGAAGTTGTAATACTAATACGAAAATTTGGAGGCATATCTTGTGGGAGGCCAAAACTTTGAGCTCAAAATGGATTATCAAAGAGTTTAAAACATCTCTTCCTCAAAGAGATGGAGATGCGGGCAAAGTGGGTATGAGTAAAGAATTCTGGTGGTATTTGGTACATCAAGGGGAAAGGAAAATGTAATTACGTAGATGCACCTTCATTTAGGAGACTAAAAGTATATCTTCTGTAGTATAAAGGTCAATGCAGAGGGAACATGTGTTGACACAACTCCTAGGAGGCAGGTTGGTGCTAAAGGTTACTTCAAACCTCCAGGAGGAGTTAGTCAAAGTATGAGGATATAGTGGAAATAGGCGGTGACCAGATGTCGGAAGGATGTACATCCACGAGGAATGGGGATATTGACATCATCGCGAGCACTTTATTGTGCATCCGGGTGTGAAGATTTACACAGATATGAGGAAGCTCTTCTAACACACAGGCATGAAGCGATGTAGTCCATTTCATCACCAAATGCCTAGAGTGTCAACTATGATGAAGAAGTCGACCACCATCACCTGGCAGGCCTCCACAACCACATGATGTTCCTATCCCCAAGTGGAGAGTCATCTCTATGGATTTTGTTGTGGGGTTGCAGCTCACATCTCACAGACACAATACCATTCTTGTGATAGTGGATAAGTTAACCAGAGTGATCATTTTATTCCGATTAGAGACCTTATGATGTCTTGAAACACGCGTGTTTTATGTCTTGAGGTTATTCGTTTTCATGGGATACCTAAGAAGATCATTTCAAATAAGGACTCAGTTCTTCCACAGGTTTTGACAGAGTTCTGATGCGTGGGGACTCAGTTGAACTTGTTAATATCGTCACGAAATAGATGGGCAAGAAGCGGAAATGGAGAATCAAGTCATGGAAGACATTCATAGGATGTATGTAATGGATAAAACATCAAACCTAGTGGGAGAGGTAACTGCAACTTTGGTGAGAGTTTGCCTGACAACAATTTTCATGGCTGTCAATTCACCCTACACGAGGTGTGGAAGGCCATGCGAGAACACCATTGAGTTGGAATAGACTAGAATGAGTAGGTTAGGCGGAAGTGATTTAGAGGAGATGGAAAGAGCGGTGATTACAGTTAGGCAGAGACTAAAGGAAACCTGAGGATAAGCCGAGGAAAAGCTATGTGAATTCTACGAAGGACCATTACAGAAGTTATGAAGTGGAAACCATTTTCATTCGTATCAGAGCTAATAAGAGTACCATATGGTTGGAAGGGACAAAGTTGTCCTGTGATTTACTCAATACCATTTAGGATCCTAGAGAAAATTGGACCCATTGCTTATCGTCTCTACGTGTGCCCACCCCTTGCATAAAACTCATAATATTCTTCATGTATCTATTTACGCCATTATATTGCTGATGAATCACATAGAAAAGAAAACTAAATTGGAAGGAATTGTAGGCATCAAACGTGGGAACCCTCATGGTGTTAGAACCGTTAGTAATGAATAGTAGGGTCAAACATTTCAATAGTCTACAGTGAATAGAGTTAAAAGGTCTAGTGGTAAGTATAGTCCGAGGATGCACTACTTGGGAAGATCTTTGAGACATTACAAGCGAGACTATCCTCACTCTTTGACCACCTGAGAAATACGTTTCTTGAAGGTGGGTGTGTACTGGAAACTTAGGCAGACAGAGGTTACAGGGCCTATATACTTTATTTTGGTCACCAATGAAACTATTAAGTGATACACCTAAACTTTAAATGTATAGACTTTTATGAATGATTAAATGTGTGATGATGATGTATGAAATGCAATCTATTATGTGAATGTAAACTTTACAAATGTTCAAACAATGTTATTGATGATGATGTATGTAATGCGATCTAATATGTGAGATAAAATTTTCACAGATATTTAAATGTTATTGATGATGATGTATATGATGAAACATATTGTAGAATATGTGAATTTAATGAATGTTTAAATACTGTGGATGATGTTGGATATGATGCAATCTATTTTGGGTAAATGATAATCTTATGAATGAGTGTCAAAATTGAATTATGGGGGATATTATGAGATCTATTTCTAACTAGAAAACTTTGATGTTAATTTATGGGTACAGGGATACCAAATTGGAAAGTATTGATAGTATGCAATTACATGATGATAATGCATGAAATGCATGAGTTTGTGTTACAGAATAATCTATAGACTATGAAAGACCAAAGGGATAATGAGATATTATGAGATCTATTTCTAACTAGAAAACTTTGATGTTAATTTATGGGTACACGGATACCAAATTGAAATGATGATAGTATGCAATTACATGATGATAATGCATAGAAATGCATGAGTTTGTGTTACAGACTAGTCTGCAGGTTATGGGCTATGAAAAAGCCAAGGGATAATGATGATGAAAGTGGATAGCAGGACCACTAACCGAGAAACATTATGGTATGAATATTGTATGTGGAATTTATATTGGTTTGGATGCATTGCTATGATATGTGGAACAGTGCATGATTTCAGGTGATGACATTGCCCAAAACCGAATAAACGATGACAAAACCCCCAACAACACAGTGCCACTGTATATTCCATTGTAGGGTGTGGACCCTAGTTATGATTAGGAGGAGTGGAGGCATTTCCCACCGTGTATCCTCCAAAACCTAAAGTCATGGGAGGACAATGTTAATTCATGCTCCCCAAGACGTGTGATGATGACTGTCAGATGCCTGCTAGGGAAGCTTGGTCGAGATAGCGACACTTCCACTTACGGGTTCTATTTCATGTTAGGTCAATATAGTTGGCACTCCAAGATAGTCTAGTAGAGGAAGGATAGGAATGGAGATGGAAGTAGGTTAGGGAGGAAGGATGAGTAGTAATAGTTGAGAAGGTATGGAGATCTGTCTTGTGGTGGAATTTAATGTTTTCCCTTCAAAAAAAGAAAGAAAGAGAAATGTGTATATATGAATATTCATTATTATGTAACTAAATCACAGTTATCTAAATAAAATTGTTGAACCGGATAATAGTAATTAAAGAATTTCTCAAACAATTGATAGGTTTGTTGTCTTTTATAAAAGACTAGTCTTGCTGACTGAATTGGATGCATACATAAATTACTAAAGGATGATATTTTTGATTGTTAGTACATGCACGAGACTTGTATGTACTAGCTACACATGCATTTCTTGTACATATACACTAGTATGCATGAGTTTTCTTGACTTACTTACTGATAATGTCAGTTAATTGTTATGAATATGTGAACTAGGTTTCTTTTCCTTTGTACCATAAGACACCTTAACTTCGGGATGAAGTTTCCTGAAGGGTGGGTGTATGCAACAACCCTAGTAGAATATATGTTTAGGAATTATTAAGTAAAAATTAATTAGGGAATTAATTGTCTTAACATGGTTTTAACTAAACAAAGATTGGCATAATAATACTAATTAAATATTTATTAATTAATTAATTGTTATAATTTTGATTATTTAATTAATCAAATTAATTACCTATCACATTAAATGAACAGGGTAATAAATTTAAAAAAAAAAGGATTAATAAATTATATTGTTTAAATTAAAAAGGTTACGTATACGGAAGGGATAAGGGGCATTAATAAATGGATAGGGGACATTAATAAATTGGATAAGGG
>SNQJ01S0091422.1:11392-24809 GCA_010110895.2 Picea sitchensis | reverse complement strand
ATACCTGTCAGTTCTTCAAATGTAGGAGGTTTCTCCCTTGCTGCAAGACCTGTTATGAACATATGATAGTCTTCTAACATACCATTTAAGGTAATAGTTACTAGATCAGTATTGGAAACAGTTTCCCCTATATTTACTAGCTTTTCTTTCACCTCTTTAATGCGACCCAAAAATGAACTAAGAGATTCATTTCCATCCATCTTAATGCCTAGAAATTTAGTTTTCAGGAACAAAATGAGATTTGTGTTGCTAGTTTCATACAATGATTTAAGAGTTGTCCATGTTGTAGCAGAAGTTGTAGCGTCTCTAATATGTGGAATTATGCTATCTTTAACGTACATGCGCAACAATACCTTTGCATTGTTTTCGTGCTTCTCCCAGTCTTGGATCTGTGCTGATGTCGCACCTCCTATTGCTTCTGTCGCACCTCCTACCGCTGTTGTCGCACCTGCAGCCGCAACAGGTTTCAGTTCGGTTCCATTCGCAATGTTCCAGACACCATAGCCCTCCATGAGCATCTGCATCTTGAATTTCCAGTTAATGAAGTTCGAGCCATCTAACTTGTTGGCTTCATTGAGGTAGGTCTCTGCCAGCGGATTCTCCATCGCTGAAATTTAGTCTTAGGTCCACTCAAAGGAAAATACGCAGCAGAGAGACAACACTCAGGCACCCTCAACAACAAACGCTCCACGCAGTAAATCGGTCACCGCAACAAACTCTCCACGCATATGCTGGAAGCGAGCAGCAATATCTTCAACAGATCGCTCAAGAACAGGGACGCTCGACACAAAACTCAGCAGTTGGGTCCTCCTCAAAATGATCCCACAGACCACAGACCACAGCGATCCATCTCTTTCCTTCTCGCTCTGATACCAAGATAAAATATACCACGCAAACAAACACAGTGAGGCTACTCTCACTTCTTAGTATTAAATGAAGATGGATTAGATCCTTATATAGGAAAAGACTCTACTGAGTCGGCTACATGCAAAGCAAAGACAACTGACTAAGAACTGACTCTTCTAACTGGCACTTACAACTGGCACTTATTACTGGCGCTTACAACTAGTGCTTTCTCCATTATTTCCAAGTCGTTTATGTATTGAGAGTAAAAATACCAGACTGTAAATTAAGAATTTGTGTTCATCGTTATGGTTTGTGATGAAAGCAAAACATTAGTAAGGTTTGTAGTGCTCTGTTTTTTTTAATTTTATAATACTAATAAGAATTTTTTATTTAAAGGTATTTTAATTATAAGAATGATTTGGCTGATTTACATATATATTTATAGATAATATGATTCAAACTTTTATTTTTTTTTAATTTTATAAGACTAATAAGATTTTGTTATCTAAAGGTATTTTAATTATAAGAATGATTTGGTTGGTTTACATATATATTTATAGATAATGTGATTCAGATTTTTTATTTAATCTAATGTAATTATTGTTTGATGTGGACATATATTTGTCATAGTTTATGATTTGATATTCTTGTAATGTTATTGAATAGTCAAAATGAACTTGTGGTTATATGGTGAAATATTTTATGTTATATGATGTTACTAATAGTTTTTCAAGTGCGACACGAAGAACTACATGTGTATATGGACTCTTAATTGAGTCAAGATGTATGGACTCAAAATGGAGTGAAATTATGTATGTTTGGCATGTATATGATATTGTTTATTGTTTATTCATGATTATTGCATAGTGTTGTTTGATATATTTGTCTCTAAATGTGTGTAGAGATATGGAAACATTTGTCAAATAATCTTACACATGGGTAAAGGTTTGTATAATGAGATGTGACAAGATTACTATTAGGGAGAGGGGGTGTAGCTTTCCTATTTCTACCTACTATCCTCCATGGTGTGTAATGGTTAAAAACCATATGTTTTAATGTTTTCCCCTAGAGTTTATATGTTTTTGTAAGGTAAATCCATGGATTCAATCACTTATAAGGTCCCATCGAGGGGCACACAATAAGTTGTCAATCCTTATTCTATAGTGACCATTAGTCTCTCACCAATTGTGAATGTGTTGGACTAATTAAATACTAATAGTGACAACATCCACCACCATTGGAAATTTTTACTTAAAGGGCTTGGAAGAACATGGCACCTGTAACACCCCTATTTCCCCTAGCTTGTAATTAATCATTAAATAGGATTACCATGCTAAGGCATGTGGACAATGTAAATGTATTATTGTTAAATTTCCCATAACTAACTGTTGGGGGGTGAAGCCTTGAAGTACGAGCCATGATATCTCTAGAGGAAAGAATCAGTTAATGAAGGAAAGGACCGATCATTGAATAATCAACCACCCCCATGAATGGAAACATGGGTTGTCTGCCCGAAGTACCATAGAGACCTGTAGACCCAAGCTTCCTTCTGACAGAAGGAACAGGATAGGTCAGGAACCTTCCTAAAGAAGGAAGGTAAGATACACATAGAGGGAGAGAGAGGATATACCAAAGGAGAGCACAAGCTCAAAAGGAGATGCACGAACCAAAAGGAAGTGTAGAGAACACGACCTGAAGGACCCAAACAGGAGATTGATATTGAGGAAACATCTGATAAACCTCGCAGGGATATTGTGATAGGGAGAAGGTCTCCGAGAGATGGCATAGTTCCCTAGTGATATCATGACTTGGCACGAGGGTGTCTAGAGTGCCAAGGGCAAATGCCTCTGAGCCTATGGATGGGTGGAAAGGCACACACCCATATTCAGTTAATTGGCTGCAACTTGTAATAGATAAGTATTTTCATACCCTGTGTAATTGAGTTGTAACTGTGTAATAAAATTGGATATACTGCGAATGTTTTTAGGGATGTGCATGATTTCTTAATGGTTATGTTGTGTCCCTTTATTTCCATTTGATTGTGAGTATAAGAAAGGAAGAATCTATTTAACCTCAGGATTGGTAGTGCAGGTATACATGGGGTCTCTGCCAGGTGAGCAGAGGCCAAGAACTTCTTAAATTCTAGATTGATGAAGGAGCGCAAGGGATGCACAGAAGGTCCTTCTAAGTGTTAAGCTCAAGAGAAAGAGAGAAATATATTAAGTCTTTCAAAGGTAACAAAGCTCAGGAAGAATAGCGAGATTGAAGTATCGAAAGGGAAGGTTTTCCTTTGTCTGGAAGATGAATGAACGAGATCCGTTCGGGAAGAGCCAAGGTCTTTCGTAACCATTGGATATGGGAAAGAGCACGAGAGTTAAACCCTTGAGTCCTTCAGACTTCACAAGTTCAATGAAATGATCAATTTCGTTGTGAGGGAGGTAAACTCCCCAAAGTCCCGAAGTCCCTTAGTGAATCTAGTCCGTAGATATGAGGATGTTCGAGAGCCATCCCAAGTGTTAAATTTATGATTTAGTCAACTCGATGTTGACCTCTTTAGGAGAATAGAGTATTAGTAACGCAAAAATCCCCGAAGAACGAAGTAGCGATGTAATGTGAACTATTGATCTGGGGTCTACATGGATAGATCATGACCGTTAGATCTAGGCCATGGTCAGGTCGACATTGAAAAAATCTAGGAGATTTTAGTCGAGGAGTGAGTCAACCACCTGAAGTTCGGAAGGTCGGAGTAGATCTTGACCGCTCATTATAAAGGACTTGTGGTGACATATCCTTTAGTCCAAAACTTTCACACTCCGAAAGTTTATAGGTGGGGAGCAGGTGAATTCGCTGAAGTCTCGAAGTGTCGAAGTCCATCCTAGTTGTTGGCACCAAGAAACACGTGACACCAAATAATTCTCTTCGAAGGTTTAGTGCTCCGGAGGAAAATGGATTGTGTGAAGCGAGAAATCTCGAAGGCCCGGAGGCAAAAGTTCATTTGAGCCATCCATATCAAAGGAAAGGCATCAGAATATCTGCCACTTTAGAGAGAAAATTCACTCTGTAGGAAATCTTATGGCAAGATGTGAGAACTCCCAAAGGCCGAAGTGCCAGAGTTCATCCTGACCGTTGAAAGTGGGGGATGCGTGTCTAGAGATTTGACACTCCAGAAGGATTTCACTATAGAGGTTTGCATTGGTGAGTACTTTGGAACTCCTGAATCATGAAGTCCCGAAGTAATTTGTAGTCATTGATTCATGGGAGACATGTGTTGATAGATTGTTAACTTTGGATGAAATCATTTTAGGAGAAAGCGAGTGTGGAGAGGTAAAAACTCTCAAACATCAAAGTCCCAAAATAAACTAGGACCGTTGATAGGTAAGGACGCATGGCGCACGATCCTTGACTATGGAAGAAAGTACTCTGGGAGAATGAATTATTGGACCATTCAGATCACCCGAACACTAAAGTCCTGAAGTAAACCAGGACTGTTGATCAGGAAGGATGTGTGGTGCATGACTCTTGACTCCGGAAGAAAGTACTGTGGGAGAATGGATTGTTGGAACGTTCAGATCACCTGAATGACGAAGTCTCAAAGTAAACCAGGACCATTGATCTGGAAAGACGTGTGGCACACGATCCTTCACTCTAGAATAAAACACTCTGGGAGAAAAAGGCTGCAGAAACGTCTGAAGCTCTTGAGTGTTGAAGTCCAAAAATGAAACTAAGTCATTGATTTACAACGGACACGTGGTGCTTGATCTAGAACTCCGATATGAAGTACTTCGGGAGGAAAGGTTGTGTGAGCGTTCAAGACTCTTGAAGTCTCGAAGTGAATCCAGACCGTCGAAATCCCCAAGGACACGTGGTGTCAGATTGTGAACTTCAGAGAATTTCTATTATGGGGAAATTTGTGTGGTGGTTGTCTTGGCACCTGTTGTTTTAGTGTTTGGTCATAGCTCAAAGGCATATGCAAGCATATGGGGAATGAAATAACCCAAAGGACTTATAAGAGTATATTTTCCAATTACGAGTTCAGTTTGGATCATGGAGATTGTGGTTGGAAATCCCTGGAAGAGCATAATGGAGTAGAATCACCGAATGAGGACACCAATTCTCTTAAGAAGCGCGAAATTTTTACGCCCCACCATGGGTATGTTACAAATTGGTATCAGAGCATGGAAACAACACTTGGCATGCTTGGTCTCATGAATGAGTCGCATAAAGACGCATTTTTATCTACATTTACTCCTTGAGGAGAAGGACTGCAGATTGAACCTGTGATTTGGGAATTTTTGTTGAATTTCAATAGAATAATTTCTTTAGCCCTTTTTCAAAGTGATAAATACTCTTACTAGAGTAGGGATATGCTAATTAACATTAATAATAAGACTTGAATGTGGATAGTTGAAGGTGGCAGGGTTCTTTCAAGGGCAGCTGAAGACCGAAGGATGGATGACCTGGTGTTCATAACACTGCCTCTAAGCATGGGAAGTTGGAACCCCAGGCACTGATAATGGCTAATTATATAATGGTTAATACCTTTGTGGGATTAAAAGAATCTGATAGGATCAGATAGGATCCTTGGCAATTATAATTACATCTTTATATTAAAATTAGAGTATATAACTCCTAATGACCAAAGGAAAGGTGAGATGGGTAAAGTCCTATGGAAATTGAGGCAAGAAGGTTTTCTTGCCATTTGTTATAGTATAAAAGGTAAAGTGACCATGGTTGGTTATTTCCATAAAGAGAAGGCAACATCGGTATGAGTTATGACTGTGAGATTAGTCATGTAAGCGACTGTAATCTCTAACTAAAGAACACTAATGATAAAACTAGGCTAGCATGATGAATACTTAGTTGTGTGTGTATGCTTGAGTGCATGGATTTAATTCATTGTGAAGCTTCTTGATATGAAGCCTGATATTAATACCAGTTAGGTACGAATGATATCAAATGTGAAAGTGATGGAGATGTATGATGTAAGAGTATAAGTATACTAAAGGAACAATATGGTTGCCCTGATGAGTGAAATGTGATGCAAGCATAACACTTGCCAAGATTGAATGAATACCATGGATGCATGGTTGACTCCATTCTGAAGAGTCATGAAAGTTCTATTTTGAATGATATCTTAAGGGGAATGTGCTCCATTTCCCCAGGAAAAGCTAGTACAAATAGATGAAAGAGTAAAGGAGCAAGGATGCTTTGTTGTCATGATAAGAGGCAAATGATTATGCCTTTGAGGGTCACATGAGAATGATTGTGAAAAAATATGAGTTGACTAATTTTAAAGTAGATATGTATGTAGGTTGTTAAATATACCTATGGGAGCTACACACATGCTTATGATTATGAATATGGCTAAGTACATCATGGATGTAAGTTAACAAAAACTAGAATATGTGTGGAAACATAATCTGGATGCATGTCATAAATGCATGTCTATGTTCCTTAAAGAATGCTTAGTAACAAACCAAAGCTAATTCAAGGTTGAGGCCATCACAAATAGTGATGAATATGCAATGAAGAAGTTGCATGCTAAATGAGTTCTCTATGAAGAAACTGTGTAAGGACTATGTCAGAAGAATAGAGTCACAACCCTAATGATTGTTGAAGTTTGGGAAATGGGTTGCAAAGCCTGTCTATATAAGAATCCTGGATTACATTTTTAAAACAAAATGTGTAGGTGGAAGACTAACAAATGAATATTAACCACTTTGAGAACCAGATGATAATGTCCAGGATGCACATGTTGATGACCCACTATGGGCAAAGAGATTGCTATTAAAGCATGTTGTTATATCAGGCCTAACCAAGGCTGCTCAAGGAAAAGAGCAAGGAGATCCCAACCTAGAATAAATTGCAAAAGGCCAAGAAGAGGAAAAAGGAGGAACACTTGTCCACCCTAATAGCTCTGAATTTCTTACAGAGTTGTAGGTCTTAGATGAGAAGCTGTGAGAACAAGTACAACTTGGAAAAGATAAGGGATAAATAAGTATGTTTGATCGAATAGGCTTGGTTGAAGCCACATCAAGCAAAGTAAATAAGGCCTTATAAATAACTCAGCTAGGTTGAAATCCCCAGGGTGTGTGGAAGGAGTGGGAAAAAGGGGACAACCCATAACTCCTTTCTTGCTATGTGTTATGTTTCTTATGGAATGATAAAGATGATTTACTAATAAAAGTAAATGTTTGGACCCCATAGTGATGATGATTGTATTACTGCAAAAACAGTTGAGAACTCTTTGTATTGAATTCATGAAAACCTTTGAGGGTAATGTGATGAAGTGCATAAAGATATGCTAGGACATTTTGAAGATGTTTTATGGATTTTAATGTTATGCACAAAAGTTTGAAAGGCAGTTGTATGTCATGGATACTCAGTTAGGGTATGGATCAAGAAGAAAAGCCTAATCGAATCAAGTTAATAGAGAACCTGACAGAGGAGATGAATGCAAGTCGTTCATGGGAAGGAAAATGATCGCTTTCGTCAAATTGACCTCAAGATCCACTGGAGTTAACAGATCAAAGGCTAGTCATTCAATAGGATCGACGAATCGTATTCATTGCGAAGATCGAATAGGTACACAGGTTAATGACGAAGCTTGTGCCCACAATTTAAATTCAATATAGTTTTGTTTTGATATTCGGGTCTGATCGTAGATCAGACGACCTATATTCATTGTGGAGCGAAAAGGTAGAATTAATGTCCATGCTAGTTCATGGCCCATAATCAACCTACACCATTGATCTCGTTGGGGTGGATGATCAATGAACACGATTAAAAGAGTTGGGAGAGCACTTTTCAGATTACGGAGATTGAACTCTCTGATAAAGAACGATGACATTGGGGATTCTACAAATACTTTGAACCATTGATCTGTGAACGATCAGTGGATGGACCTGCAAGGAACCCACACATTAATTCCATGTAAACTCGTACTGTGATTAGGTTCTGTAGTTGCATTTGGAAAATCAAGATCTTAGTCTAAATTCTCGATCAGATACTTCTATGTCGAAATTATTATTATTTGGAAATCGTGTGGTTAAAATTGATCGAGGGCTATGATCAACGGACCGTGATCATTGCGGAGATTGCATATGCGCACAGGTTAATGTCAAGACCTGTACCTGTAAATTAAAATGAATATAGTTTTGTTTTGAGTTTGGGGTTCGATCGTAGATTGGACGAACCGTATTCATTGCGAACGTCGGAAGGAGAATTAAACCATGAGTTGGTTTAGGTTCCATAACCCCTTGTAGCCATTATATTTGGGGGAATATAGATATGCACCATTGATTTGTAGGCAAGGGGTGTATCCAGGATCATAGTTCTTGGACATGGGAGATGAAATGATAGCATCGAAACGAATAGAGCTGAGGCCACAGCTCTCAGTCGCATGGAGAGAAAATAGAGTCCCTCCAGGCCAGTCAAGGAAGATAGTGTTTAGCAATCTTCGCTAAACCGTGGTCGTGGGGACTAGTTCTATGGGAATGAAGGTGCTCATAGTTAGCACATTGCATGGAATTTGTAATATACCAGACATAAAAAGTATGCAATATAGAAATAAAATGCTAGAAATGGCAGAATAACAACAATATAACAAAAAAAATCACCACAATAACACTGAAATGATATAAGAATAACAAGAGAAATAACACTTTGATTCTGAGAGCAATGTTCACGGGGTTCTTCGAGGGGGAAACCTCCAGTCGAGCAGATCTCTATTACAATAATATCCAAGCTAGCATTATCATACCCTCGACTCCTATTTATACTAAATATGTCTATCAAAAGAAGCATCTAGAGGAAGATCCTTCTAGAAGCTAAAGCTTCTACTAGGTCTTCTTACATTCGACTTATCTATTTTATTGCAAGGCCTTATTAATATTGACCTTTATTACATCCAAATATATTGTTCTACCTATGTGCGGGTTAGGACCTTAACATGTCCTCCCCCTTAAAAACAAACTTGTCTTCAAGGCTTGAGATGTGGAAATTGCTGTAGAATGGTAGTTGGTTCCCAAGTGGCATCTGCTGGAGTTATATCTTTCCACTGGAATAACACTTCCTTGATAGTTATCTGACGTAGGCGATGCTCACGCTGGTCCAAAACTGCTTGTGGTTGTATCCAAATGGATCCTTCTTCGAATAACTCGGGAAGGTTCGTTTGAATTTGGCACTTAGTTCCAATCACCTTCTTTAAGCATGAAACATGAAAAACAGGATGTAGCTTCGAATGAATGGGAAAATCTAACTGATAGGCCACTTCTCCCACACGCTTGAGAACAGTATAAGGACCATAAAATTTGGGCGTTATCTTCTGACAATTCTTGGCCTTGAGGGAATTTTTCTTGTAAGTTTGCAGACGAAGAGACCTTAGGAGAGACCTTGATCTGCTTGTTGCTTCGTGCGATTCTATGCCATGACCAAATTCTCTTTGAGGGTACGAAAAATAGCCTCTTGAACTGTATGTGTTTGGTCAACCGTGTGGACCTTCAAGACACCAAGTAAGTATGAGAGAACTGAGGGTGGCTTCTATCCATATACCACTTCAAAAGGAGTCATGTGTGTAGTTGTATGGTATGAAGTGTTGTACCACCATTCAGGTAGGGGTAACCATTGAGCCCATTGATTTTTCTTTTCCGACGCAAAACAACTCAAATATATTTCCAAACACTTGTTGACAACTTCTGTTTGACCATCAGTCTGGGGATGATAAGTTGTGTTGAGATGCAATTAGGTGCCTTGTAGCTTGAACAATTCTTGCCAAAAATTGCTTGTGAAAGTTGGGTCGCGATAAAAAACAATAGAGTGCGGCATGCCATGAAGGTTGAAGACATGATCCATGAAAAATTGAGCCACCATGGATGCTGTAAACGAGTGTTAAAGAGTGCAGAAGTGAGCATACTTGGAAAGGCGATAAAAAACCACCACGATGACTGATTTATTTTTCGATTTGGGTAAGCCTGTAATAAAATCCATAGAGATATCCCTCCAAATAGCAGGTGGAATTGGAAGCGGTTGCAGTGTGCCCAGAGATTTGATTGTTTATCCCTTGTTGCATTGACACACATCACATTCAGCGACAAAATTATGAATGTCCTGTTTCATACCATCCCAGAAAAAATAACGTTTGACCCTGTCATAGGTTTTGGTGAGCCCAGAGTGCCACACTGTGGGTGTATCATGAAGCTCAGAAAGCACCGTGGGTTTAAGCTTTGATTGTTTACTTAAATACAAACGACCTTTGTAGCAAAGCTCATCATGGAGCCAAGAGTACCCTGGGGAAGCTGGATCATTGGACTGCAATTGTTGGATCATATGTGAACTTTTGGGATCTTGTAGCCATTCTTGGCGAACGAGTTGGAGCCAATTTGGTACAATGAAGGAAAGAGAAAAAAGGGATCCTTCATCTTCATATTTTTAGGAAAGTGCATCCGCAACCACATTGTCTTTGCCTTTCTTGTAAATGATCTCATAATCATATCCAAAGATCTTAGTCACCCATTTTTGTTGCTCCGGGAGGAAATGCATTGTTCTAGAAAATACTTGAGGCTTTGATGGTCTGTCTTAATTTGGAAGCGTTGCCCCAATATATAAGAGCACCACAGATCAACGACATGTAGAATAGCGAACATTTCCTTTTCATATATTGTTTTCCCATATTTCTTTCAGATAGTTGCTTGTCGGTAAAGGCCAAAGGCCGACCCTCTTGCATAAGAACAACACCAATTCCTTTCCCTTAAGCATCACATTTCAAGACAAAGGTCTTTGTGAAATCAGGAAGGGTCAAGAATGGAGTGGTGCACATGGCCATCTTCAAGGTTTGAAAAGCTTGAGCAACGAATGGAGTCCAAGTGAAAGAGTTCTTTTTTAGGAGAGCAATGAGAGGTGCTGCAATCTTTCCATAATTCTTAAAAAACTTGCGATAATAACTTGTTAAGCCCAGAAATCCATGCAAACTTTTGAGAGTCTTTGGGTGAGGCTAGTATTGCATAGCTTCAATCTTTTTGGGATCCACCTTGATCCCATCCTTGCCAAACAGATGACGCAAGTACTCTACTTCTGAGGCGCCAAAATTGCATTTAGACTGTGTCAGGAAGCATTGGTGGTGAGAGAGTAGATGGAGAAATTGATCCACATGAGAAAGGTGGTATGTCTAGTTTTTTCTATAGATGAGGATATCATTGATCAAAACCTGGACCAGGGGTCAAATTTTAGCTCAAAAATCAAAGTTCTCAGAATTTCCTCAAAATGAACAGGAGTGTAGCCCTCTTTGTCACGAACCCAATGCAACTCGTTTGGGTTCAAACAGACATTGAATGACAGAGATATCACGATCTATTCGAATCACCAAACAGGTAAAAAAAAATGAGTGTTGACTGTGCAGTCCGTACATTCCGTACGGATGTTGACGTGGCAGAGGCCATACACTGACATGGAAATTTCAGATTGGTAGATGAGGATGAGTAATGTTGTGACATGTGACATGATTTTGGCAAATTATGAGGTGCCACGTGGCTCAATTGTGGGCTGCCACGTGGCACCATGGTATAGGTTGGTTGGTTAAAACTTTATGGAGTCTGTGGGGATCGAACCTCGGACCTCCCCCAAGGTTCAATGCTTTGGTAGAGTGTGGGATACCAATATCCCACATGGTGGTCCTTATATAACATATGTGTTTTAATATATTTAATTGAATTGAAGTGTGATTTGGGGGCGCGTCCGAGCTGGGGCTTAGCCCCAACCCCGGTCGCATACATTTATACATATGACCACCACCCATATAACCACTTGCCACACGGAATGCGTGCACATATTTTAAATGGAGTCCAGTCCCCGGTCTTATGGATCGATCCATATGACCTTAAACTTGGTACGCGGGGGTAAGTTTGGTTTTTAAAAAATGGTTAGCCCATGGTTTCGAGTGCTTACCCATGTGACCTTGGCCTTGGCGGTTAGGGGCTAGGCGCGCCCATAATCATCCTACAGTTTGCACAGTTATGCGGTTTCATCCAGTGCTGGGTTTAAGCACGTAAAAAAGTGCGTTATCTAGGTTGGCCACATGGAGGTGTGTTTTGGCGAACCAGAGAAAACAAGCTTGAAGGAAGAGAATGGCAGGAGGCCTATCTTCTTCATTTTTTGGCCGAATGAGATGCCGTAAAAGCCCAGCTAGGTTTTTTTGGACATTATGAA
Organism: Picea sitchensis; assembly: GCA_010110895.2. Taxonomy (NCBI): domain Eukaryota; kingdom Viridiplantae; phylum Streptophyta; class Pinopsida; order Pinales; family Pinaceae; genus Picea; species Picea sitchensis. Next base: position 12,761 of record SNQJ01S0091422.1, on the reverse strand, counting down.
TCCATTGGCACTGTTTTCAAAAGCATTTGAAGACTTATTTTGCAGGTTTTTAACCATTGAAGTTACAGAGAGCTCTAGGGAGCTTGAAGCCCTCATTGTTTGAGGTCTTGCTCAGATGAGCCTATGTTTGTTTTCTATGATTGAATAATCATTTTTGGATAATTAATATACTCTGAACACTTTGGGATTGGTTTCGGATACATTTGAGGACTTTTGAAGATTTTTTTGGCAAAGAGAAGCTCAGGGAAGCTTAAGGCCACATGTAGAAGAGGTCATGCCCGGATGAGCCATGATCTGTCTTCAGAGTTCTATTAGTCATTTTTGGGGTTTTTATGTATTCTAAACCCAATGGTATAGTCAGAATTTCCATTGGAGTTGAGCAGAAGCTTGTAAAAGAATCTTTGACAAATTAATCCCAGAGATCCAAGTCCATTGATCGAGGCTCAAAGAGATGTAGCCCAGAGAGTGGTGACCTCCTTTATCATGTTGTGAGTGTTGTGAGTGTTTGTTGGTTATTATTTGCTGCAAGTTATTTTTTCTTTTGCATTTATGAAAACAACATATTTAATCTTGCAAAGACCTCACACATAAACATTTAAGAGAAGCATGAACTTAACACATAATCTATCTTGCATATTCTAACACATGGAGCAAGGTCCTGTAAAGTTTATTTTAATGAAGTAGAGGGTGCTTGCATAGCATAACAAGTCAGCCTTCTATTTTCAGATAAGGTGGTATCAGAGCATAGTTTGTTTTTCTCATGTGATTTCCATTGATAACTTGAGATTTAGTTGTTGGTATTATTGTGCAAGTTTTGTGTTGAAGTTTGATATCTTGCAAGGATGGAGGAAGCTTCAAGCATTGATAGTTCTCATACATCTTCATTATCTAAGTTCTTTTACAAAGAGATGTTGACAGAATTACTAACCATGAGAGATGTTGTGAAAGAGATGTGGGAAGATAGAAAGGAGAGCATTTCCCTTGAAGAGCAGTTGATGGCCATGAAGAAGGAGAAAGACTAGCTTTTTGAAAAGTTGCATGAGATGGAGACTCGATTCCATGAGGCAAAGGAAACTCTTACTAAGTACATGCATGAATATGAGGTATGTAATGTTAGTTTATCTTCAAATTCCTCTCAAGATGAATGTTTTGGTGTTTTTGACAATCACACAAGAGGAATATGGTCCAAGTTATTGTTAAAAATGGGCTATGAAGGTACAGGTTTGGGAAAGCATGCACAAGGCATTGTTGAGCCTATTGTTGTTGAACTGAGACCCAAGTATTGTGGTCTTGGATATGAACGAAGAGATGGAGAAAATTCCAAAGTTGAGGAGACAAGGGAAAAAGTTCCAAGAACAAATTTTGTTTC
>SNQJ01S0091422.1:0-11342 GCA_010110895.2 Picea sitchensis | reverse complement strand
AAGGGAAAAAGTTCCAAGAACAAATTTTGTTTCAAGTTCACCTCCTCAAGAAGGCCATAAAGGTGAAAGTTCAAGAACTTTTGTTGAAAGTTCAATCCCTCAACCATGCAAAGCTTGTGTTCAAGATGAATGCAAATGTGTGAAAAAAAAGAGTTGTGACAACAATGAGGACAAGAACACTATTGTTGGTCTTCATAGGAGAGCTTGTAACTCTTCAAATTGACCTCCTCAAAGAGGCGATAAAGGTGAATGTTCAAGGTATAATTTTGTTTATCATTTAGTTGCTTTTGATTATGTTAAGCATGATAAATTTGTATGTAAAAATGGAAGAAAAAATCCATGTACATATTGTGGTTTATATAACCATTATGTTTCAAAATGTTGGAAGAGATTGGCCACTTTCAGGGAACTTTCCAAGCAAAGACAACATGAAAAGAGGATGCAAAATATTTGCACTCATTGTCAGAAGAGAGGTCATCTTATTGACCAATGTTGGACATTGCATCCAACCACTCATCCACGGCATAAGAAGTAGATGGATAAAGAGATTGAAAAGAATGGAAGAGGAGATTCCATCATCGATGTGAGTCAAAATGATTCACAAGAGGATGCTTTTCAGCAGAAAAAATCACCGTTGAGTTGGCTTGGTAAGAAATGGTTGGATTTCTTGAGCAAGTAAGGCTTGCATTTTCTATTGTAAATGCACTTTTCAGCCATATGTGTGCATTTATGTTGAGAGCATGACAAGTTGCAGCAGTTTATCATAACTTGTATGATGCAAGTTTGCATGTGAATGCAATTCATTTGAAGGCATTCTTGTTTGTTGCACAACTTCGCCAGGAGGATGTAAAAGATGGGTATGATGTTCGCTTGTTACAGCCATGCATCTTTTTCATATTCAGCTCTTATGTACCCACATGTTTTGGGTTTATGTACTTATGTTTGTACTTGAAGGAGAGTTGAAAAGCTATGCACAGGCATGTGTTTTGTGTGTATGTATAAGAAATGAACCTGGTGATAGTTTATCATTAATGGCTCATGATTATAACATGATTGTGTATCATGAATGTCGACTTGTCAATTTGGGAAGGTCGATATGTTCCAAATGAGTCTCGACTTGTGTCGATGTTGCCTTGACAACTATGTTGTGTCGATCATGTTTTTCGACTTGTGTTTAGTCGATGGTGTTTGTTGACTTGTAAGTTGATTTTGAGTACACCAAGATGCAGGAAAACTCCATATGCTTTGATGAAGTACAAGATGCGACAATTTGTTTGAAGAGCAAAAAGACTATGTTGACATCATTTTCAGTCTTGTATAAATTTGTTTTCAAGATTGATGGTTTTCTTGGCTTGTGACAAGATATCGCAGGAAAGTTTTTGCAGCCATTGGAGAGCTGATTGTGTTGAGGATAAAAAGTTCGCAAGAGGGACTTGATTCTCAGTGGGAAGGGTGGAAGTCTTCCAAGCACAAAGAGAACAGTGAATCAACAGCAGCCGGAAAACAGTGGTTGAAGGACATAGCCAGTTGCAGTGCAAGGCATGTCAAGGTATCCAGGTGATTGTCGAAAAGACTTTTCAAGTAGAATCAGTTGATAAAACTTGAAATAAGAAGAGTATTAAAGCGTAGATAGATAATCATAAGATTTTGTGGGTCCAAAAGCCTTTCAGTGGGAAGGCGTGATCAAAATCTGGACCAAGGATCAAATTTTAGCTCAAAAATAAAAGTTCTCGGAATTGCCTCAAAACGAATAGGAGTGTATCCCTCATCGTCACGAACCCAACGCAACTCATTTGGGTTCAAACAGATGTCATATGAGAGAGATATCGCGATCTGTTTGAATCGCCAAATAGGTAAAAAAAATGAGTGTTGATTATGCAGTCCGTATAGTCCATACAGATGCTGATGTGGTAGAGGCCGTACACTGACATGGCATATGATAATGTGGTAGTTTCGGATTGGTAGCTGAGGATGAGTGATGTTGTGACACGTGGAAAGATTTTGGCAAATTATGAGGTGCCACGTGGCCTAGTTGTCGGCTGCCATGTGGCACCATGGTATAGGTTGGTTGGTTAAAACTTTATGGAGTTCGTGGGGATCAAACCCCGGACCTCCCCCAAGGTTCAGTGCTTTGGTAGTGTGTGGGCTACCACTAACCCACACGGTGGTCCTTATATAACATATCTGTTTTAATATATTTAATTGAATTGAAGTGTGATTTGGGGGCACATCCGGGTTGGGGCTTAGCCCCAGCCCCGGTCGCATACATTTATACATATGACCACCACCCATATAACCACTTGCCACACGGAATGCGCGCACATATTTTAAATGGAGTCCAACCCCCCGTCTTATGGATTGATCCATATGACCTTAACCTTGGCACGCGGGGGTAAGTTTGGTTTTTAACAAACGGTTAGCCCATGGTTTCAGGTGCTTACCCATGTGACCTTGGCCTTGGCGGTTAGGGGATAGGTGCGCCCATAACCATCCTACAATTTGCACATTTATGCGGTTGTGTCCGGTTCTGGGTTTAAGCACATAAAAATGCGCATGAGCTAGGTTGGCCACACGGAGGTGCGTTTTGGCGAACCAGAGACAACAAGCTTGAAGGAAGAGAATGGCAGGAGGCCTATCTTCTTCATTTTTTGGCCGAATGAGGTGCCATAAAAGCCCAGATAGGGGTTTTTGGACGTTCTGAATCCATTGGCACTATTTTCACAGACATTTGAAGACTTATTTTGCATGTTTTTAACCATTGAAGTTACAGAGAGCTCTAGGGAGCTTGAAGCCCTCATTGTTTGAGGTCTTGCTGAGATGAGACTATGTTTGTTTTCTGTGATTGAATAATCATTTTTGGTTAATTAATATGCTCTGGACACTTTGGGATTAGTTTCAGATCCATTTTAGGACTTTTACAGGTGTTTTTTCCAAAGATAAGCTTAGGGAAGCTTAAGGCCACATGTAGAAGAGGTCATGCCCGGATGAGCCATGATCCATTTTCAGAGTTCTATTAGTCATTTTTGGAGTTCTTATGTATTATGAACCCAATGGTATAGTTAGAATTTCCATTGGAGTTGAGCAGTAGATTGTAAAGGAATCTTTGACAAATTAATCCCAGAGAGCCAAGTCCATTGATGGAGGCTCAAGGATATGTAGCCCAGAGAGGGGTGAACTTCTTTATCATGTTGTTCTTGTTGTGAGTGTTTGCTGGTTATTATTTTCTGCAAGTTATTTTTGCTGTTGTATTTATGAAAACACCATATTTAATCTTGCAAAGACCTCACACATAAACATTTAAAAGAAGCATGAACTTAACACATAATCTATCTTGCATATTCTAACACATGGAGCAAGGTCCTGTAAAGTTTATTTTAATGAAGTAGAGGGTGTTTGCATAGCATAACAAGTCAACCTTCTATTTTCAAATCAATCATCAAAGAAAAAAACACAAAATGACGTAGAAAATGATGAAAGACATGATTCATGAGGCTTTAGAAGGTGGAGGGTTTCTGGTTTTGAGAAGATACAACCTGTTGTTATTCTTTAGCTCTTTTAGTATCCTCCACCAAACTCCGAGGCTGAGCCATGAGGACATGGGCCCAAATATCATCCTTGATGCCACTGATAAAACACTCGTAGAAAAAGGCATCAAACATGCCCTATGTCCGAAAAGCCAGTCGTTTAAAGGCAACTATGAATTCTTCCACTGTTCCTGATTGTTTCAACTTTGTCAAACAACCTAAATGGTTGGTGTCAGTGTCAAATAGTTCATAAAGCTCTGCCACAAAGTGTATCCAAGCAATATACCCTTGATGAGAAGTTTTTCTCCATTGCCACCATTTCCAACATTCCTTATCTAGATGGAGAACACCATACCAAAGTTTGGCCAAGTCATCTATAATGTCGTATAAAGAGAAATAATGTTCCATTTGGATTACCCAACCAGTGGGGTCCGAGCCATCAAATTTGGTCACATCCACCCGTGGAAGGCGTAGGTCATGTTGAAAGTGACGGTGCTGAAAGTTATGGGAATGAGAGGAATGTTCACCTTCAGTATGTTGAGGTGAGTCAGAGGAAGGGTTATCTTTAGGGATATGCAACTTGGTGCAGAGTGTCAAAAATATAGATTCAAGATGGGTGGTCAGGTCTTGTTTGATTTCCTCCATTGAGGACTGCATGGTTGTATTGATGGCAACAACATTGGCACTGAGTTATTTCACTTCTTGTTGGGTCTCTATAAGATTAGATTGCAAGGTATTGAAGTGAGCTTCCAAGTCTTGGCTACGAGTGTGGGCCATGAGGATGAGGGAACCGAAAAGGGACGGGTGGAGTAAACGATTTTTCCGAAAAATGATATGTATGAATGTGATAAGGGAGAAGAGATGAATCCAATGGAATAGGTCTCAAATAATGGTGAAAAAATCTCCAAACATTTTTTTTTTTTCACACCTCGAGAGTTATACTCCGGTCTGAAGAATATTGTAGTGATGAAATGACCAAATGCTTAACCAGGAAGAAATGTGTAGTTACTTGGCAACCCGAACATAGTTGCGCGACAATAGATCTTGTTTGTTTTAATTTGTTTATGTTTCTGTTCTCAAGGGTTAGGTATTCAAGGGTTCTACAGAAAAGGGTTTGCCCTGTGCTATAACTCTCTCATATACATGTGGGGTCCAACAATAGTACTCGGCCTAATATCTCAAGGCATTAACTAAGGAGGATAGACCGTACCCTTAGTTGTACTACCCGACTACCCAGGTACTAGAGAGCATCTTCTCAAGTGTTGTTCTCGGTGGCACTATAGCAGTTAGGCGGCCGATCGGTGTATCTAAAGAGGGATTCAGGAAATCTAGGTTGATCCGTACATAAGTGTTGTCTAATGCGCTACAACTTGAAGGGGTACCAAAAGGGGTTACAAGGGTGGGCAACATATGTGCGCTTAAGAACCACTTGTATTTCCTCCATGTATGAATCCCTCAACCGCGGGTTTATGCGCATAATGAAAGATATCTATGGATTAAAGACGTTGGAATACATCTCTACCTTGAAAAAAAAATTACACAGAATTTCTGCCAAGGAAAGCGCTCTGATACCACTTTTAATATACCAGAAATAAAAAGTATCCAGAACAGAAATAAAATGATAGAAATGGCAGAATAACAACAATATAACCAGAAAAATCACCACAATAACACTTAAATGATATAAGAATAACAACATAAATAACACTTTGATTATGAGAGCAATGTTCACGGGCCTCTTCGAGGGGGCAACCTCCAGTCAAGCAGAGCTCTATTACAATAATCTCCAAGCTAGGGTTCTCATACCCTCAACTCCTATTTATACTAAATATGTCTATCAAAAGAAGCATCTAAAGGAAGATCCTTCTAGAAGCGAAAGCTTCTATTAGGTCTTCTTACATTTGACTTATTCTATTTTATTGCAAGGCCTTATTAATATTGACCTTTATTACATCCAAATACATTGTTCTACCTATGTGCAGGTTAGGACCCTAACATAATTGCTTCGAAGAAATGCATGTTTCCATAAAGGACAGGCAATGGATTTCCCATTGAGGAAGCATGACCTTCAAATAGTTCTACTTACATTGTGTCGGTGTTAGAGAAAATCACATTTGGGTGGCCATGAGTGTTGGCACCCTGGTTACTAATGAAGGAAGAAGGCTTGGGCACATTCAAGAGAAACTTGTAGTTTCATATGTATTGATTTGGGATCATGATCATCCTGTAACTGGAAGCATAGTCCTACTGCAACAATGAACGAAAATGAATAATCCATATGGTGAGAATCTTGGCTAAGATCCAACGCACCATGGAAAAGTGATTGTCGTAAAGTGTGAAAAACTTGAAATCAACGCAAGGGTGCATTGGGTATGAATGTGGCTATGAATGTTGGCACATTCATTAAAGCCAATTGATATATGAATTACATTTTGAAAAATTTGGTAGGATGAAATGATGCATAGGTAAGGGATAATGTATCCTTTTTCTTTTTATCCTTGAATAGATGAAAATGACTTGAACTGTTAGTATGTCTAATTTTGAAAAGATAATGTGCATGAAAACTAACAATTTGTTTGGTTGAGGAATGAATTGTAGGAAGAAAGAGTCTTGCATATGGAAGTATTGTAAGCCCATAGACCAATTTCCTACTGAGATAAACTACTATGGGGAGGAAAGTCCCATCCTGGTGAATCTGTTCTCTGTGAGGAACAAATCTGGGGAAAAAAAAATGTGGAATTGGAAATCTGTAGGTGACAGATTTGCAATAAAATTTTGAAAATTCAAAATTTATGATGATGTCTCATGAATTTCTATATACTTGTGATACAGGTGAGAAGAAAATATATGTCCAGAAAGGATAGATGAAGGTTGTCAAGATGAAAAGCATGAAAGAGGCCACTGTTGAGACATGAGAACCCCGTGGTATGTCATGATCTCTTGGAATATGTTCTGATTGAGGTAACACAACCCAGAGGGACCCCTAGGCAGAGAAATTCTGAGGGACTCCTTGACTGTAAGGCTCTATGAAGTCTCTAAAATTCTTTTTGTGCGAGAAAGCCTTGGCAAGAAAACATGGATCACCCGAGAAATTGTATAGCAGAGAAGGGGATGCCTGAGCCTGGGCTTGGAGAGTGAGTGATTGCAAGGAAGAGGAGACTCTGATAGTTATTGTAACTATTGGAATCATGCACAGAATGGGTATGTATGGGAAAAAAAATGAGCCTGGATAGCAGGACAACCATGTGGATGCAAACCTTTGAACTACACAGATAAGTATTGTGCTAGATTATGAAATTTTCCTCTTGAATTTTGAACAATAGTAAGATATTTTCGCATAAAGTTGTGATTAATGTGCTTGTTGTCCAAGAATTTATTGAAGACAGGTAATGAAGGCCAAGATTCTGGGAAGGACCTGACCATGAAAGAGGATCAAGATTTCTGAAGTAGTTGGATGAGGAATTCATAACAGGTGTTATTAAGAAAGAACACCGAGGACGATGTTCCTTTTTAAGGGGGAGGGGTTTGTAACACCCTTGTTTCCCCCAACTTGTAATTAATCTCAAAATAGGATTACCATGCTAAGGAATGTGGATGATGTAAATGTATTATTATTAAATTGCCCATAACTGATTGTTGGGGGGTGAAGACTTGAAGTACGAGACATGATATCTCTAGAGGAAAGAATCAGTTAATGAAGGAAAGGACTGGTGGTTGAATAATTAACCACCCCCATGAATGGAAACATGGGATGTCATCCTGAAGTACCACAGAGACTTGTAGACCTGAGCTTCCTTCTGACATAAGGAACCATGATATGTTGGGAACCTTCCTAAAGAAGGAAGGTAAGATATACACAGAGGGAGAGAGAGGAGACACCAGAGGAGAGCATAAGCTCTTAGGAGATGTGTGAACCAAAAGGAAGTGAAAAGAACACAACCTGAAGGACTCGAATGTGAGCTTGATGCGGAAGAAACATTTAATAAACCTCGTAGGGATACTGTGACAGGGAGAAGGTCTCTGAAACATGGAATAGCTCCCTAGTGATATCATGGCTTGGCACGAGGGTGGCCAAAGTGATAAGGATGAATGCATCTGATCCTATGGTTGGGTGGAAAGGAACATATCCACAATCAGTTAGTTGGATGCAACTTGTAATAGAGAAGTATTCTCGTTGCCTGTGTAATTGAGTTGTAACTGTGTAATAAAATTGGATATCCTATGAATGTTTTCAGGGATGTGCATGATTTCTTAACGGTTATGTTGTGACCCTTTATTTCCATTTGATTGTGAGTATAATAAAGGAATAATCTTGTTAATCTCATGAGAGTTAGTGCATGCATGCACGGGGTCTCTGCCAAGCAGGCAGAGGTCGAGAACTTCTTAAATTCTAGATTGATGAAGGAGCACAAGGGGTGCGCAGAATGTCCTTATAAGTGTTAAGTTCAATAGAAAGACCGCAAGGCTCTTAAGTCTTTCATAGCTAACAAAGATTAGGAAGAATAGTGAGATTGAAGTATCGAAAGGGAAGGTTTTCCTTTGTGTGGAAGAAGAATGAATGAGATCCATTTGGGAAGAGCTAAGGTATGTCATGATCGTTGGATATTGGAAAGAGCACGGGAGTTGAACCCTTGAGTCCTTTGAATGTTTCAAGTTCAGCGAAATGATCAAGTTCCTCGTGAGGGAGGTAAACTCCCTGAAGTCCCGAAGTCCCTAAGTGAATCTAGGCCATAGATATGAGGATGTCTGGGAGCCATCCCGACCGTCAGATCTATGAGGTAGTCAACTCGACGTTGACCACTTCAAGAGAATAGAGGATTAGTAACTCCAAAACCTCCGAAGAACGAAGTAGCGAAGTAATGTGAACCATTGATTTGGGGTCTACATGGATAGATCAGGATCGTCATATTTAGGCCATGGTCAGCCCAACGCTGACCAACTCCGGGAGATTTCAGTTGAGGACTGAGTCAACCTCCCGAAGTCTCGAAGGTCGGAGTAGATATCGACCGTCCATTATAAAGGATGCGTGGTGACATGTCCTTTAGTACATAACTTGGACACTCCAGAAGTTTATAGGTGGGGAGAAGGTGAAATCCTCGAAGTCCTAAAGTGCCGAAGTCCATCCTATTCGTTGGCGCCAAGAGACATGTGGTACCATATCCTTCGCTTCAGAGGTTTAGGGCTTTGGAGGAAATGTGTGAAGAGAGAACTCCCGAAGGCCCGGAGGTTGGAGTTCACCTGATCCGTCGATCTCAGAGGACAGGCATCAAAATATCTACCACTTTGGAAAAAATTCACTCCATAGGAAAACTTGTGGCAAGAGGCGAGAACTCCTTAAGGCTGAAGTGTTGGAGTTCATCTTGACCATTGATAGTGGGGGACATGTGTCCATAGATATGACACTCTGGAGGTATGCATTGGTGATTACTTTGGAATTACCGAAGTGTGAAGTCTCGAAGTAATATGTAGTCGTCGATTCATGGGAGACACGCATCTATAGATCATTAACTTCAGGTGAAATCATTTCGGGAGAAAGCGAGTGTGGAGAGGTAGAAAATCCTTAATGTCGAAGTCCCGAAGTAAACTAGGACAGTTGATCAGGAAGGACATGGAGCACGATACTTGACTCCAGAAGAAAGTACTCTGGGAGAACGGTTGTTGGAATGTTCGGATCACCCAAAGGCCGAAGTCCCGAAGTAAACCAGGACTGTTGATCCAGAAAGACGTGTGGCGCACGATCCTTGACTCCGGAAGAAATTACTCTGGGAGAGCAAATTGTTGGAATGTTCATATCACCTAAATGTCAAAGTCTCGAAGTAAACTAGGATTGCTAATCTGGAAGGATGGGTGGCACAAGATCCTTGACTCCGGAAGAAAACACTCCGGAAGGAAAAGGCTGCAGAAACGTCTGAAGCTCCCGAGTGTCGAAGTCCTGAAATGAAGCTAAGTCGTTGATTTACAACGGATGTGTGGTGCTTGATCTAGAAATCCGGGTATGGAGTACTTTGGGAGGAAAGTGTAAGTTTTAAACATGTGAAGTAATGCAATGCATAAAGATTCTTAAGTAAAACATAAACTAATCAATGCCTCATACACATAGTTCAAAAGGATTTATACTGGAAACCCTCAACCGAGGAAAACCTTTCTTATTTTCATTATATCGAATTTCACCATTCACCATACAATATATACAATGTTTTTAGGTATTCTGTAGATACCAAAAACCTAATCCCTTAATCCGAGATTAATTTAGAAAACCGCTAAAAATAGCAAAAACTACCCAAAACTGGGATCGTCAAACGCAGTTGTCGAACCTGACGTGCCCACACACACACATGCAAAGAATATAACACATACCCAACTGAAAGGTTGTTTGAGCATCCAGGACTCTCAAACTCCGAGGTCCTAAAGTGAATCAAGACCGTCAAAATCCCCAAGGACACGCGACGTCAGATTGTGAACTTCAGAGAATTGCCATTTCACGGAAATTGGCGTCTGGTCATAGCTCACGGGAATATGCAAGAATAAGGGGAATGGAAGAACCTGGAGGACTTAGAAGAGGATGTTTTCTAGTTCTGAGTTCAGTTCGGAGCATGGAGGTCGTTGCTGGAAAGCCCCTGAAGAGCATAATGGAGTAGAATCCCCAAATGAGGACATAGATTCTCTTAAGAAGCACTAAATTTTTACGCCCCGCCATGGGTGTGTTACAAAACCCTTGGTGCATACCGATATATAGTACTTGAAGGAAATGTATGGCTATGCCACCCTTCCTATCATGTACTTGAAAAATTGTAAAGGTTATGTCTAGATTTTGATCTAAGGAACTTGAAGGGTTGTAGAGATTATGTATAGCTCTTCGTGTAAGATACTTAAAGAGTTCTAGAGGTTATCTCTAGCTCTTGGTATTGAATACTTGAAGGCTCTAAGGTAACTTGGTATTACCCTTGGTATTTCCTTTGAGTTGGTTTATGCATGCTTGTATATATGAATACTTTGGGAGAAAAGTATCCTTTGGCATACAAATTTTATTTTAGCATGGTAAATTGAATGAATTGCATGAGTTTTTTTATTGATTATAGAGACTTATGTACATATTTGGTAAAAACAGAAATATAATTTATTTTATAAAATGGAAATGCATATAGAAGATGGTGAGTTAAATGCAAAGAAAAGTGAGATTATTTAAATATAAAATAACAACTTCATGTGTACCCACTAAATGAAGGGAAAAAATGGATATATTGAATATCTAAGAGTAAAAATAAGAGAAGAGGTTGCAATGTGATGAATATTATTTTGCATTTTAGATAAACAATTACTTGTGCGTGAAGTGACACATGGGTAAGTGAATAATATGCATTTGGTAATTAAGATAATTAATATTTTGCATGAGATATAAAAATGGCATGAGCCTCAAGGGATATATAAGAAAGGATGATTCATCATGAGAGCACCTTTTGCACCATAATATTGGATTGTTGTTATAATGTATAATTTTTTCTTTGTGAACTATTGTTGAGTTTGGTTTCAATATTTTGTATGTATTAGGGAGGTGGGGACCTCATTCTCTAGAGGAACCACAATCATAATGCTAATTTTTGTGCACTTCTCAAACAACCTATTGTAGCTTGAGGGTCCTTGGAGAAGAAGAGAACCCATTTGGTCGTTGGTAGGGTGGTCAACCAACAATAAAACCATATATTTAGAAAAGGAGAATTGAAGCTTATACTTGGAGAAATGTTGGAACTAAAGAAGCATTGAGGGAATATCTTCTACAACTCTACAGAGTTATTTGCATTTCTTTGGAAAATTAGGAAT
>SNQJ01S0091421.1:2159-31295 GCA_010110895.2 Picea sitchensis | reverse complement strand
GAAGAGATGTATTTCAGGTTGTCAGAAAGGAAGAATGAAGAGAAGAATAAGAATTATGAAGATATTCTCAAAGGAAGGGATCATGTGATCCAGGTGGATATCGGTGGCCACCCACCTTTTCCAACTGGCTCAAAACATTTTTCTCGCAATTTTGGCAATTTACTATTTTTAGCAGTTTTTAACTTCTGGGGCCAATTTGAGGGCCTAAACAATGTTTTTTTCACGATCGGGCACCTCAATGAAAATAAAAGGCTTTTATTTACCCCCCTAAATGAATCTCCTCATCAATACCTTTCCAATGAGCTATCATGCACCCTAAACGAATATCGTATGCAAAAGTTACGATCCCGGGAAGTTAATGTACTAACTTACCCCAACGGGGCCCACATGACTTTTGGTGCTTCATTTCCTAGGGTTAGGTTTTTGGATGTCTATGGTTTTGGAATTCATATTTATTGTAAAAATTCCTTCAAAGCCTCATTGTACTCATATTCTTGCGAATGAGCATAGTCGTCACATCTCTTCTCAGAGATAAGCTGCCACCATTCTAGCAAGCTTGTTTTCAGTCTACATTTTATAGTTTTCAACATATTTCTCATTTAATAGAATTCAAGTTTTACTGTATCTCTGTTATTTTTCAGTGTCTCTATGATAAATATGTGGTTTCATTTCATTCTGCTCATAAATCCGGAGCATCATGGTCAACAAGAGTCAAATAAGAATGAATGCAAAAGAGGTGTATCTACAAGAATACCTCCTACCTCTAGGCATCAAAGAAGCTTCAATCATTGTGAAGAAAACAAAAGAAGACAAGATCATGATCAACTAAGGCGTGAATTAAGAAGGACTACATCACAAAAAAGATCATGTACTCCCAGGTATCAAAGTTTCATTCCTGGTTATTGTTTTACTTGTAATAAATTTGGACATAAAGTTGTAGATTGCAGAGCGTATGGAAGAATTTTTCAAGAAAGATATGTTTTTGTGGCTCCCTACAATATTGAATGTTACAAGTGCTAGCGGGGGAAATCCCTCTATTACTATACTAGGGTCAAATTATAGGCAAAGCAACGATCTCCCTTAAAAGATGGTTCTACTTCTAAACTACCCCAAACAATCTGAACTCAAAAGACAAGAGAAGGAAAAGAGGATGTACCTTAGGTCCTTTCAGTTGGTGTTGACCTCCTTCTCCTTTGTAGTTTCTTGGGCTATTGGTTTCCTCCAAAAGTTGACCTGCAAACAATTTAGACAACAAAACTACAAGATATTCTATCTCTACTTATCAATGTTAGGGTTAAAATGTAAATGTAAATGCATTAACCAATGAAGCACAAAAACACAATATTTGGGACAAAAACAAAACTGTTTTATTCAGATGTGAAGATTACAAATAGTTATAACCTTCTTGTCGGCTCAAGCTCAGTGAACCTGGTCTGGGCTCCTCTTACTATTTCTCCAAGTGCATCATTTCTGTAATACCTCTCACAATCAATTGATCTCCTTGGGAAATAGGGAAGGGATTGTATAGGAAGAGGGATGGAGGGGGAATGCTGAGGCCAAATATCAGAAGGGGCTGGAAAGCTTGAGAAAAAAGGTGGAAGGGATTTTGGTAGAGTTTCTCTATTTTAATGATTGAATGTGGAATGTAACCCTAAGACCTCCTTTTATATGACAAAAGGATAATTATTCAGTTTGGGGATGGGCTACAATGGGTGAATTGGTGGGAAACCCTCGATAGCCTATAAACTCTACCGAATTCCTTGCAACTTTTTATTTTTTTGCAACTTTTGGAGGTAAATGCGGGCTGTTTAGTATGCAACATGTGTATGTACATGGGCAATAGTGCAACAAAATGCGTACATGCTCCAAAAAAGGGTTTTTTAAAGAGAGATCCTCAACATTAATTTGGAAAATTGTGCAAGTATAAAGGCTAATGCCATGTATGCATAGGTAGGGCATTTTAGGGCTATAAAAACAAGTGCGGCAACTATGGACATGTAGGTCATGACTGTAAAAGCATGGTGAAATCTTCTATGAAGGAAACCATTGATATCAAGTACACGAAGGTTTGGAGAAGAAAAAAAAAAACAAGAAGAGCAGGTGAATGAAGAACTCCCAAAGATCATACTCACAAGATTTGCAGATGTGCAAGATCATGATGAATCTATATGTAAAGATGAAGATATCAAAAGTCATAAGAATGATCCTGCAATAGAGAAATCTTATATATTGTTCTAAGCCATCCGGCTTGGAGACTCCCAGTAAATGTGAATGTTGAAGAGGGGGATTCTAAGCAACAATAGCTATTAAAGATTAGAGAACTATCTTTCGGGCAGTCCGAAGTGTTTATTTACATATTTTGGGAAGGTAGATTTAGAGTAGTTTGATGGTAGTGGTGCATAATGTCTTGTGACATATTGGTTGATTAAGGAGCAGTTTTCGAAACAAATCTCCATGTAGGTATGAAGGGGTCAGTTTGCAGTTATGAAGAATATCATTGGTACACTCTTGAGGCAGAGATTCATGATTGTATAAGAGGATTCCAAGCATGTATTCAAGTAGTAATATATTCATTAGAGATTCAATAATGTGTAATTGTTGTAGACTTGTGAACATATTTGATTCATCTTGAGAAGTAGGAATATGTAGTGATTAGTTGTAGCAGATTCAAAGAAGCTCTTCAGAATAGTAAAGTGACAGATGGGTTAGCATTGTGTGCAGTTGAGTAGCACAGTCATGGAAAATTTTATGACACATAGACAAATATGAATTCATTTGGTAGGTCTAGCAGAAGATACATGACAATGGATGAACGCATGAGCTCAGGGAGAGATTGTTGAATGGTGTTGATTGTGTCATTGATTTCAAAGAAGTGAAGAAGAGATGGCATGAAGGAACCTTGATATGAACTCTTTTCATATATGTCAGCGGATTACAATAACAGGAAGTACCAATGGACAAGAAGCCTCGGAAGAGAGGGAAGGAAGCATATATAAGAAGCCCCACATTCATTTGCACAACATCTTGCAAAGAAGAAAGGAGGAGAGAAATTGTCAAAAGACAGGGGGAGAGAAACCATTAGGAAGAGTCATACTATCAGAGAGAAATATCATAAGCATGAATATAGGGGAGTAATGATCGCAAGGGGAGCATGAGTGTTTTCATCAATGCCAAAGGGGGAGATTGTTGGAAAGTTGGTTTTCATTGATATCAACCCTAGAAGAAGCCCCACAACAAGCCTCTAGAAGTGATGGGTGTATTTGAAGAAGTCTAGAAGCCCCAGAATCCCCTAGAAGTAATGAGTGATGTCAACCTTTGAAGAAGTCAAACAAGTCTCCAAAGTGGTCCCTTTATGACGTAGCTTTAAGCATCTCCCTCACGGGAAGACGATTTGAAGAAGTCTATAAGAAGCCCTGGAAATATGGTTAAGTGGTTAAGAAGCCTTGAAGGTGTGGTCATGAACCCAGAAGTTGATTGAAGGAAAACAATATGAAGGACATTGAAAATGCATGCAAAACCTCCATTATCTGATAGTCCTGATCAAGTCATTTCCAATGGTAGATGGCACACCGTGTGGTTCCCCACAGTTGAGAATTTATGCTCTCTTAAAGTTGAAGCGCTGAAGTATGGTCAAGAAGCCCCAGATTTAAGGTCAAATAAGTTACAAGCTGGCCCTAGAGTCAAGTAAAGGAGAAAAGTTGTTGCAAACAAGAAGTTATAGGTCGGCCATAAAGACAAGCAAAGGAGGTACTTAGAAAAGTATAAATACCCATCAAGAGCCTCTCATTTGAGTAAAAGAAGTATCATGATTGATCATTAAATCTTTTTATATCTTAGCAAAAGTGTGGAATCGAATTTCAAATGGAAGATGAACTGAAGAAGGGCGAAATTCCAAGGGAAGATGAAGTCTTGTGATTATGTGTTCTAAGGTATGTTCTTTAAAGGTCATCTTGCCATTTTCACTATAACATTTTTTCTAGAATTATTCAGATAGTGAAACTTGGAGGATGTTGAGAAGACATATCAAGGTACCTGTAGTACGAATTTCAACTTCTGGGTCATTGCAGTTTTGGAGATACACTCTATGTAAGATAGGGTTTTTGACTAGTCCTGTAACTCGTCACAAACAAATGTTCTAGGTAAAACATTCATAACATCTTCATAGAGGATCCAACTTCTGTGAGAAAAATTTCATTTGAAATATTACAGTCTGTAGTATTTGTGATGTGATTTTTAGAATCAGAAATCAAATATTGAGCACGTGGCATGTTGTACAAGTTCTCTCTCAAGAATAGTTCAAAATTCAGGAAGGTCTTCCATTTTCTCTATATCTCCTTTTCAGTGACGAATATGTTGGACACACCTACCACACTTAGAGAGGGGGTGAATGAGTGTGGGGCTCTTTTTCCCAAAACTTCCCTCTTGCACAAAAACTCATCAATTAGCATTCAACATTTATTCATTACCCATTGTTGTCATTTATAACTAGTTAGATGTGGGCACATATCAGCAACATATATCAGCAATATATCATCAACAAGTCATCACCACAATGAACATAAAGAACACAAGATGTATGTACAATTTTCTTTTTATTACAGACTATAATCCTTGGGGTTTATCAGCAACAACTGAATAGAGTACAACTCTACAAGAGCACCAGCTCTAGATGCAAGACTCAGCTTGCATTCTCAGCACCAACTGAGATGAGGCAACAATCCTCAATAGATATCAAACTATACCATAAACAAGAGCATCAACCATGCACCAACCTGTGCCAAACAACCTGTAATCAACCTGTACCATAAACAAGTGCATCCAACCATGTACCAAGTATATACCGATCATGTTTCAACTACTCATCAACAATGACTCATCAATATGTACCAACATCATCAACTATACACCTGATGTATGTGCCAACTCATCAACTGCTTGTCTCAACCATGACTAGTTTTGGATTAGTCAACAACCCTAACTTGAAATAATCATAACTTTGTACCTATACTGAATAAAGATCTAAAACTGATACACAATGTTCTTTAGTGTTTTTTATGCAATTCCTCCAAGTGGCACTACTTGGAACCTCTCAGAAAAGGAGTTATAGCAAAAATGACATACCTTGCTGAATTCTGGCTTATTCTAGAGAGCTACCTTGTAGAGCGTGCCCCGCACAAAATATTTGATGAAATTATATGAAACTATTAAAAATCATACTAAATACTGTACCCTAACCAACACATTTTGTATCATTGAATTTGGATCTGTTATGAAGAAGTTATGACGTTTTTACCCGAAACACCTGATTTTGACTAGTTTCAGGACTTACCACAAACCCTATTTTCCACATAGTGTAAATCCCAAAATACAACGACCCACAAGCTGAATTTTTAACCACATCTACTTGGATATGTTGTCTCACTTGCATAGAAATTTTAGGATCTGAATCATTATAGAAAGAAATTTATAGCGAAAATGGTGAGATGACCTGAAAAATAACATACCTTAGAAAGCACCATCAAAAGAATTTATCCTTCCTTGCATTTCGGCCTTCTTTTCTTCACTTTCCTCAAAATTACGGCTTATATATCATTTGTATACCTCACACACCTATAGATATTCAATATGCTCAAGTGTGATTCAAATGAGAGAGCCTTGCCTCTTATTTATACTCTCTAAGTAGCTTCCTTAAAAACATCTTCTAGGTCACTTGGCCCCACTTTCCTTATTTTATGGTTGGTTCTACTTATAATTTCTCCATTAAAATTATTATTGAAACAATTTATCTTGTATTCACTTTGAATTATAATACACTCATCACTTCACTTTATTATTTACCTTTTAAAATCTCTTAAACCACTTTGATTACTTTGACCTTTTGGGGCTTCTTCTCTTAAACCACTTTGATTACTTTGACCTTATTTCTAGATGACATATGAGGGTCCTCCATCTTCAGAAGGCCATAACTCTCAAACCGTGAGGAGTTATATGATCGCTTCTACATACCACTAAAATGGCATGACATGTAATATCCATATAGAATAGTATTATATGAAAAATATATCATAACTCATACCGCTACCTTATCAAACAAACTTTGGGTCCATTACCAAAACCTGGTCTCCAACTTTCATGGCCATAACTCTCTAACCAGGAGGGAATTGCGTGACATCTCCACATAAGACCGGAAATGACATTGACAAGAACTATCCATCTAGGATATTTTCCTCGACAAATTCACTTTCCTCATCTCATTATTCCACAATTAAGCATGGGTCCTCCAACCTTTCTATAGATAACTCAATTCAGAAGCTGCCTTCCCATGAGGGTTGCTTTCAACATAAGGGGACCACTTTGAGTTCATCCATTTGTACACCTTATCAATCATGATAAGACAATAATGAGAGCATGGGTCCTCCAACCATTCTTCTAGGATAACTCAACCAAGAAAACGCCTTCCGCGGAGGGCTTTCACCATAAGGGACTTAATTTTGGAAAGTTCATCCATTTGTGCACCTTATCAATCATCATGATAAGACAATAATGAGTCATCATACTTTTCCAACAATGGCTAATATGTACCAATGAAACCACATCGACCATCTTCATCATGTCAATGACAACTCATTTAGTGACCATCTTCATCTATGCATTCTCATCAAGGACAATACATATTATATTACATCAATCATCAATCAATCAACTTTTGACATCAATCAATCATTTGACATCAATCAATCAACCATCGCATCAATGACAACATGATCCGTAATCTCCCTTTGGCATTGATGGCAATACCAACATTGCTGTCATCATCTTCATTCACCAATTATTGATGTCAACATGATACGGGCATGCTCTACATCAATAGTCAATGTGACTATCTCTCCATCAATAAACATCAATCACATCAATGTGATTAACTTCCCCTTTGACATCAATGGCAAAGGGCCATTCTCATCTTAAGGCTGCTCCCCTTGCTTGAACTCTTGGGATCACCCCCTTGTCTGAATGCCTTGAACTTCCTCGGTCAATCTCTCCCTTTGAACAAGATATCACTGATGTAATAAGACATCGAACATCACTCCCCCTGAATTATGCTTTTGTGCTCTTCAAATATCTCCTCCTAGAATCATGGAAGAAGAATGATTCCCCCTAAGGGTATAGATCCTTATCTTCTCAAGATGAACAATATGCTACCATATGAAGATCCTTGAACCTTGCCTAATGCATCAAACTTGTGCCATACCATACATCAACAAGTGAAACAAAAGATATGTCAATGAAATAGAGAACCAGAACAATATATCCACCAAGTACATCATGCACCAAAATGTGCCCACCATGCACAACACCCATGTACATCAACCATGTTCATCAACAATGTGCCAAAGATATCATCCATGAATGTATCCACCATATGCCAACATGCATCTACCAATATGCTAACCAATGTGCATCTATCAATACGCTAAAAAAATACCATCCATGTATGAGTGTAAATACATCATACATCATTAGCTTACCAACTATATATCAACCATGCATCAATAAGCTAAGATTCCCCTAATGATGTACAAAATGACTATCAATCTACATGTCTCAATGTATCCCATCCACATGAAAATGTATGTAACTATGATATCCAATAATACCATATGCTTCCAATAATACATCATCATAAGGTATAGTATCAATGACACTTCTTCAAAAAGTACCAGCTATGTACTCCAACAAATCAACATAAAACCATACTCATAGGTTAGTGTCATGCAATCAGATTTTATTTTTTACATAATCCAATAGATGAACACTTTAAACCTGCAGCAAGTAGTGTCAACCCAGAATAAACACGTCGTAATTCCTCAAGAACAGTTATACCATCATATCAAAACCCAAGCCATTTGCATTGCCTTTTCCCCAAGTTTTTACAACAGACACGCGGGCTCGTCAAGACAAATCGGGAGTAAAAATAGGTACACCTAATCTTATTCATAGTCAATGCGGACACAGGACTATCACCATCAAGTATCTAAGTGTGTGCCTTAGTAAATGGCACATTTGAACTTCCCTTCAATATTTCATTTCATTCTGGTTGCTCTATCTTCTTCAATCTTACTCTCAGATGTCCTTTCTCCTCATAACTTGAGCTCTGTGCATCCATATTTTCAAAGATGTCTCCCTTTTCATTTCCATTCCTTCTTCTAGACATGCTATGTGAAGTCCTCATCATGTGGATCCTTTTCCTTTGTGTTCTAGCACTCCCTGGGATTTGTACAAATCCACCACAGCTTGTAGCATCTCATAGAGTTACAAAGAACATAAATATGTCCTATTTGATCACATCTCCAACACCTTGTGGTGTTATATAATCTTCCATTATATCTTCTTCATAAGATCTACATTCAAAGATTTAGACCATATCCATTACATGAATAACAATGCCCATGAAAAATACTTTCATAATTCCTTTGGTGTCCCAAGAATAGCTTGATGTCTTCTGTTTTATTCTTTGAAATTTTCCTTTCCTTTTGTAAATGGTTTCTTCTAAATATTGCTCTCCTTCTTGATATATTTATCTCATGCTTGAGGTTCTTGCTTTAACATGTGTATCTTTCCTTTGTATCCAAGACTTGATTTATCACATGATGATCTTTGACTTTCCAAGATCTCATCCAAGATCTCAAGGAGCTGTCCAAGAATTTTATTTGACTTTTTCCCATCTTCTTTTCTAAGGTCAACAATTTCAGCTTCTAACTTCATAACATGACTTTTCCTTTTCATTTATTTGGACTAATAGTTCCCATTCTTTGGTTTCTTCAATTTGTGTCTTGAGATGGACAATAGTTTCAAAACTTTTACTAATCTCATCATCTATATTCATGTCTTTTAACATTCTTTTAGTCTTGTGATCTCTTCTCTTCCTTTTCTTCTAATTTATAATCCTCTTCTTGTTCTTTGAGCATTCCCTTTTAACTTCAAGATGTGCTCTTGACTCCTCCTAAGAAACTTTTAGTATCCTGAAAGATAGCTATAGTGTGTATAAAAATGATCACTCCTATACATGTATAAACCCCTCTTCAATTTCCTTTTAGAAGTTTTGCATTAGATTTCCTTCTATTCTTTTCTTTCATGGACAAATACCATCAAACTTCTGGTGCCTTCAAACCATATCTACATCTTCTTCACTTGTAGAGAAAATTCATC
This sequence comes from Picea sitchensis, assembly GCA_010110895.2. NCBI lineage: Eukaryota > Viridiplantae > Streptophyta > Pinopsida > Pinales > Pinaceae > Picea > Picea sitchensis. The sequence goes on along the minus strand of SNQJ01S0091421.1, from coordinate 22,088 downwards.
ATCATCATTATTGCATTCAAGGGCTTTAGAGTGTTCTTTTTACCTTCATTTGAAATATCTCATGATCTCTTGCCAACATCAACACATATTTCTTTTCCTTTATTTGAAATGTGTTCAAGATCTCTTTGTGCTATTATCACTTGATTCTTTATCTTCACTTTGAAACAGCCAAAATCACATTTAGAAATAATGCATTCAAGAGTTTTGATGATTCTTTACCTTGACAGATCTTGATGGAGGGTCTCTGGACTTCTTCTTTCTCTTCTTGCTTTGATATGTCTCCTAGCTTTAGCCATACATATCCTTTACGGAAGTGCATTGTCCCATGCTCTTTGATAGGGCTTGAGAGTCCACTCAAGAATTCAATTCTTGAGAGCCAATGCATACCTCTTTCTTTCATTCCCTTGAGCTGCAAACTTTGACTTGTCTTGAACTGAACATATCCTAATCATGGTTGCCTTCCAAATAGATGCTCCTATTGTCTTCTAAATACACTCTCATCTCTATTCTCCAAGTAGAATAGTTTTTCTCATCAAGATTGGAACTTCATCATCCATTTGTGTGTCTATGGATTCTTCAAGCTTGTTACCAGTGAAGGCCCTATTTGATAAATAAATTGTTGAATACAATCTACCACACTTTAGAGGGGGGGTGAAATGAGTGTGTGGTTCTTTTTCCCAAAACTTCCTCTTGCACAAAAAATCATCAATAGCATTTTCAACATCTATTCATTACCTATTGTTGTCATTTATAAATAATTAGATGTGAACACATATTAGCAAATACATATCAGCAATATATCACAAGTCATCACCACAATGAACAATAAAGAACACAAGATGTATGTACAATTTTCTTTTATTACGGACTACAATCCTTGGGGCTTTATCATTAGTCAACTGAATAGAGTACAACTCTACAAGAGCATTCAACTCTATATGCAAGACTTAGCTAGCTTACATTCTCAGCACCAACTGAGATGAGGCAACAATCCTCAACATATATCAATCATACCATAAACAAGAGACAACTATGCACCAACCTGTGTCAAACAACTCAGAATCAAACTGTACTATAAACAAGTGCATCCAACCATGTACCAAGTATATAAATACCGATCATGTGTCAACTAATAATCAACAATGAATCATAAATATGTACTCTCAACATATTCAACTATAAGACCCTATGTATAAAGCAATCATCAACTGCTTGTCTTAACTATGACTAGTTTTGGATTATCAACAACCTCTAACTTTGAAATAATCATAACTTGTACCTTGTAATGTGAAAAGATCTGAAACTGATACACAATGTTTCAGTAACTTTATGCAATTCCTCCAAGTGGAACTACTTGGACCCTCAGAAAAGGAGTTATAGCAAAATGGCATAACTTGCTGAATAAGCCAGAATTCAACAAAAATGGCATACCTTGTAGAGCGTGCCCTGCACAAAATATTTTATGAAATGATCTGAAACTATTACAAAGAATAACAAATACTGGTACCCTAACCAACAAAGTTTGTCTCATTGAATTTGGATCTGTTGAATAATTTATGACTTGTTTCATCTGAAACACTCCATTTGATCTAGTTTCAGATCGCCACAAAATCTCTATTTTCCACAGAGTAACTCCAAAAATAAAGACCACAATATGAAATTTTAACCACAGATACTGGATATGTTGTCTGCCGTTCATAGCAATTTCAGGATCTTTGAATCATTATAGAAAAAGTTATAAGAAAATGGTGAGATGATCTGAAAATAATATACCTTAGAAAGCACCATCAAAAGAATTTATCCTTCCTGTATTTCGGCCTTCTTTTCTTCGCTTTTCCTCAAAATTACGGGTTTAGATATCATTTGTATACCCTTAGACACCTATATATATTCAATATTCTCAAGTGTGGATTCAAATGAGATCCTTGCCTCTTATTTATATTTATACTCTCCAAGTAGCTTTCTTTAAAACATCTTCTAGGTCACTTGGCCCCACTTTCCTTATTTTATGGTTGGGTCCACTTCTTTAATTTCTCCATTAAAAATTATTATTGAAAACAATTTATTTTGTATTCACTTTGAATTATATAATACACTCATCACTTCCACTTTTATTATTTACCTTTTAAAAATCTCTTAAAACCACTTTGGATTACTTTGACCTTTTGGGGCTCTAGATGGACATATGAGGGTCCTCCAACTGTAAGGCCATAACTCTCAAACCGTGGAGGAGTTATGTGACGCCTCTCTATTAATACCAATAAAATGGTATGACATGTACTATCCATATAGAATGCAGTATTATCTGAAAATATATCATAACTCATACTGTTACCCATCAAACAAACTTGGGTCCATTAATTCAAACCTCAGTTCCAACTTCATGGCCATAACTCCAACTGGCGAGGAATTATGTGACATCCCACATACCACCGAAATGACATGACAAGAACTATCCATATAGATATTTTCCCTCAACAAATTACTCTTCCTTCATCTCATTATTCCACAATTAAGCATGTCTCCAACCTTTCTTCTAGGATAACTCAATCCAGAAGAATCTTCCCCGTGAGGGCTTTCACCATAAGGGGACCACTTTGAGTTCATCCATTTGTACACCTTATCAATCATGATAAGACACAATGATAGCATGGTTCCTCCAACCATTCTAGGATAAATCAATCAAGAAAGCCGCCTTCCGAGGGTTTCACCATATGTGATCTAATTTTGGAGTTCATCCATTTGTGCACCTTATCAATCATGATAAGACAATAATGAGTCATCTATGCATTTTTCCAACAATGCATCAGATACCAATGAAACCACATCGATCCATCTTTTCATCATGTATCAATGACAACTCATTGATCCATCTTCATCTATGCATTCTCATCATGACAATATCGCATTATATTACATCAATCATCAATCAATCAATCTTTTGACATCAATCAATCATTTAATCATTTGACATCAATCAATCAAAACCATCAAGTATCAATGACAACATGATCCAACGTATCAAAGTAGTGAAACTTTGAGGAATTTCAAAGAAGATATCAAAAAATATTGGGGTACAAGTTCCATTATATTGATTCATTGCTGTGTATGAGTTATCCCTTTGTTGGAAGTTAGGGTTTGTGACTAATCCGTAAACTAGTCCCAAATATGTATTCAGATAAATTTAAGAAGTGATATTGGGGTTTATATGTGGACCCATGTGGACCTAGGATATTTGTGTGGACCCAACTTCTATGTGTGGACCCAGCTTTTGATGTATCAATGATAATGGGAGTTAGCAGATAGAAATATTGGATAAAGTGACAAGGGATACTATATGGGACTCCAATTTCTAAGTACAACCTAACTTGATGATGCTGAAGTTGAGGAAGGCATGATGATCAAAGATCTTATGCACCAAGGTTGTTATAGGACGAAAGGTATGGTTTTCTATATGTTTTGAGGTTTGTATCTTGGAGTTTTTTTGCACATGCTTGAGGCATTTCTTAGTGATTTTGGGCATATAATTTGGGGGAATTCTTGAAGATCTTGGTGATGATGATGTATCAATATCAGTGATAGTAACAATGATATTTATATTCAAGGGATGAAGGAAGGGGAAAGGAAAGGAGTTTGGAGCCTCCTTCTAATTGGAGCAGAAGAATATAGGGAGTTGTCGCTTCCTTCAGGTTGGAGCTTGTATACTAGGGGGTTGGAGCCTCGTTCCAATTGGAGCTAGAGAATCTATGGAGTTGTAGCTTCCTTCAGGTTGGAGCTTGTAAATAAGGCGGTTGGTTCCCCCTTCCAGTTGGTGCTGGAGAATATTAGAATTTGGTGCTTCCTATAAATGTAATTATTGACATGATATAATAAAAGTGTTTTGTGGTTTTCTCCCATTTGGGTTTTCATGTTAAAATATCTTGTGCACTGTGTATGATGTGATGAATTGTTGATTGGTTTTGTTAATTGTTAATGTTTACTGATGTTATGTTAATAATGGTAAAAAGTGCTCAATATTGATTCACCACCCCCTCTCAGTATTGGTGAATATTTTTAAGTTTGGTAGCTGCGGGAGGATCTTTCCCTCCTAGATGAACTTTCTTATATGTGGAGAATATTCTGGAAGCAAGAGATCCATTCGACAGATGTTTAAATACCCTAGAAGAGAAGTCAACCCAGAAGAATTAGAATAATGAAATGGCACCTTTCCAGAGAATAATTCGGCCAAGTCTAGTGGTCAGGAAGATTATAAATAGAGGACGTCTTGGCTCATTTGTACACTCACTCACACTCTCCCAGCTACACAGGAGCAAGGTGCAAGTTTGGAGAAGGTGACGCAACTGATGTAGTAACTCAATTCAGTCTTTTGGTATCTCTCTCTTGTGTGATACTCCTTAAGGAGGTGTGCTACCTTGGTATGGTGATGTTGATGCAACTGTGGTGGTATTTCTAGTTGAACTAGAATTTGTACTAGGGTTTATCTGATTGGACTTGCTTTGTGAACGAAATCTATCTAAGAAAGGTTGTTGGGTTTTCCCCCCATTTGGGGTTTTCCCAGGATAAATCTCTTGTGTTCTTTTTGTCTCTTGTTTATGTTTCTAATTCTTAGTACATGATATATATATGTTAATGGTAATGAAGTAAAAGAAAACAAGTAACACTAATTCTTTGTAAATAAGAAAAATCTAACATGGAATCAGAGTTGGTTACCTTCATAACAATTTGATCACTGGAAGGAAGATCGCTACAGCGACACCTTGCAGATGCAATACTTTGTAAAGCTCGTTGAGCACTATCCCAAGTATGTTGGGGATAATTATTTCACAAATAAGTGCACCCTGCCCTAGCGCACCCTTTGAAACCCTAAACATGCAGTTTGGTAAAGTTTGAAAAATTGAGGTTTTTCAGTGCTAGGGTGCCTACCATCAAAAAATGTCAACCAACATGAGAGTTGAAGATAGATTGGATGGAGCAGACAACTTAAGATCCTGGAAGCACAAAGTTCTCCTCATTCTAGAAGAGAATGATCTATTGGATCACATCAAGCAGATGCTTCCAGAACCAGAAGAAGTAGACGCCAAAGAAAAGTTCAAGAAGAATAAAATCAAGGCCAAGAGGATCTTGACAGACTCAATAAAGGATCATTTGATACCCAATCTGTCAGAACTGAAGACATCAAAGGAAATGTTTAATTCCCTAACTAGAATTTATGAAAGTAAGAATACTAGTCGAAAGCTTACTCTAAGGCATCAACTTAGAAACATGACAATGAACAACTCAAAAACAATATCCAACTATTTCATGAGGATATCGCAGATCAAGGACCAAATAGAAGCCATTGGAGATCCAGTGGAAGAAGTTGAATTCGTGACTACTATACTCAATGGATTTCCCTCCTCTTGGGATCCATTTGTTCAAGGGATTTGTGGCAGAAGAAAAATTCCCAAGTTCAACAAGCTATGGGAAGAATGCACCCAAGAGAAATCCAAGTTGATATCCAAATCACATAAGACTAATGATGATGAAAATAAATCACTTTATGCCCAAGTGAAGAAGAGAAAGGAAAGGGAAGAAGGCGGCTCAAAGAAGCCTAAGAAACCACAATATAGGAAGGATGCATCAAATATCAGATGCTACAAATGCAAGGAGATGGGACATTATGCCGCACAATGTCCTCTTAAAAATGAAAATGGAAAGAAGAATCACCATGAACATGTAGTAGATGTTGAAGAGCACGATGAAGAGTATGTCCTTTAGCGAGTAGTGCGGTTTACATATCAAGTTTGATATTTCTTTATATTGTTGCATTTTAAGTAAGTGTTGTAACTAGAATAACAATCTTTAGAATTCTATTATTGTTATCGCTATTGATAGTTTAGTAAACACTTGATTATTATTAGGACGACTACCATTAGGTGAATGATCACATTAATAATTCACTTGTTTACAAGATAAATTGATCTCATCTAGGAGATTATCTTGGTTGTTGACCTTGTTACAGGAAGGTTATCTTGTAAATTCCATGGAGGCTACCATGGAGATGTTGTTGTTCTTGTTTCTTGTTCTGGGTAGGTCAAAGGTAATAGCTTTGAGAGGAAGCTATAATGTCAGTTGCAAGAGGAAACAGTTCAGATGGTCCCTAGCTGAGACATGGAGCAAACTATCCAGACATAATAGTTGTACACATCCATGTAATAAAGGAACTAGAGTTCAGAGGGAGTCATCCCTCAGGATCCAGTAGAGAGGAGCAGCCTCCCCAAGATAGTTCATAGGAGATCAAACTTTAGAAAAGGTCAACACATACAGAGGGAGTATATGACTCCATAGATTATATAGACTTAGAGGGAGTCAATCTTAAGAGGGAGCTCAATTCAGAGTTTGAGATGAAGGATATAGGTTTGATGCTTTACTTCTTGGGATTGGAGGTGTGGCAGAGATCAGATGATATTTTCCTTAGCCTAGGAAAATATATTGTTGAGATTCTACAGAGATTCGGGATTATGGACTACAAGTCCATGGCCACACCCATGAAAATAAATTTAAATCTCTTGAGCGATTCATCTTCAGATTTGATGGATCCCACGATGTACAGACAGTTGATTAGATCCTTAATGTACCTGCATAGATATACAGACTCTGACTAGGCAGAGAGTGAAATGGATCGGAAGAGTACTTCTACATGTTGCTTCAGTTTGGGATCATTGTGATCTCATGGTTGAGAAGGGAGAATAAATCAATGGCACTCAGTACAACAGAGGTAGAGTATATAGCAACTAGTATTGCAAGCCGTGAAGCAGCATGGCTTCAAAATTTTCTTGTAGGACTTCATCTAAGACATGATGTAGAAGGGAGCTGTGAAGATCTAGTACACATCCACATATGAGTAGCATCGGGCAAACATTCTCACAGATTGGTCATGTTTATTTGACCAAGGGAGAATGATACATTCACTCACAAGATTAGCCATGTTGATTTGGCTAGTGGTGAATGGCCCAGGTGCAGTCTTTCTCCTATTAGTCATGTTTATTTGACTAGGAGCAGAAAGACTCGAGATGCTCCAGAGACAAGCTTGGAATGATGTAGAATGTAAAATCTCATTCATAGGGAGGCATGTTGTCTCTTCTCATGTCTGATAACCCCTCTGGCCAAGGGTTCCCTGGATCAGTCTTATGATTGAGGGGGTAATGCACTGTCGGACTTGATGAGAGAAGAAACATCACACGCATAGTCGTGAGGACTATGGGAGTAGCTTCGTGCTACTGGATGAGACTATAACTATGGTTGATGGCATATTATAGTGGTGGTGTGCTACTAGATGATTGTTGCATAGTTATAGAGACATCGACTATGATTATGGATGATGGCATATTGTAGTAACTATGTGTTACTAGTTGATTGTTGCATAATCATAGGTATGACTATGTCTGGTGGAATTGTAGTAGTGGTGTGATACTAGTTGATTGTTACATAGTCATATGGATCATGACTATGGTTGAGGGCATATTGTAGTAGTTGTGTGCTACTAATTGATTGTTGCATAGTCATGGAGGTGGCAGACTATGATTATGGCCGAGGGAATATTGTAGTGGTTGTGTGCCACTAGTTGGTTACTGCATAATCATAGATATTGTTGTAGCTATCATTTGATTGTAGGAGAGAGACATTGTTTCTCTAGATAGTAGTTGTGTGCTACTTGGAGTGGTTGTGCACCACTAGATAGTAGTTATGTACTATTATGGATCAACACAATCATGTTCTACTAGATGGCATTGTAGTAGCTATGCGCTACTAGTTGATTTCCATGGAGACTATTAGTTCACATTGGGAGTAGCTGAGTGCTACTTGATTGCAGAGACTATGACAGATGATTCGAGCTACAGATTGAATTTTGGCATTTGTGTGCCACCAAATGATTGCAGAGTAGTCAGTGGACTACTAGATGAAGACATCATGAAAGATGCCTCTCTAGCTAAGAGGGAGTGTTGATGTTTGGTAGTTGTGAGAGGATATTTCCCTCCTAGATGACCTTTCTTAGATGAGGAGAATATTCTGGAAGCAAGAGATCCATTGGACAGATGTTGAAATACCCTAGAAGAGAAGTCGACCCAGAAGAATTAGAATAATGAAGTGGCACCTTTCCAGAGGAGAATTCGGCCCAGTCCAGTGGCCAAGAATACTATAAATAAAGGATGTCTTAGCTCATTTGTACACTCACTCACACTCTCCCAACTACACAGAAGCAAGGCTCAAGTTCGGAGAAGGTGACATGGTTGCTGCAGTGACTCAGTTCAGTCTTTTGGCATCTATCTCTTGTGCACTACTCCTTAAGGAGGTGCCCTACCTTGGTATGGTGATGTTGTTGCAGTTGTGGTGGTATTTCTGGTTGAGATAGCCTTTGTGCTAGTGTTTATCTGAATGGATTTTCTTTTTGAATGGAATCTATCTAAGAAATTTTGTTGGGTTTTCCCCCCATTTGGGGTTTTCCCAGGATAAATATCTTGTGTTCTTTTTGTCTCTTGTTTATGCTGCTACTGCTTTTTGTATCTTGTGTTCTTTTTGTCTCTTAAAAGAACACAAGTAACACTAATGCTATGTAAACAAGGAAAATCTAACAAATATTCCAACACTCTACCAGTATCATATTCGACGATGGGTACAACAACTAAGTCGATACCATATAAGCAACCCAAAGAAGAAAAAGAAAACAAGAAAAGGATTTCCACTCCATCCAACCAACAAGTATTCGACCTTCAACAAACAACCAAACAAAAGGAAATGTCTTATGTAAAAGGACCAATTCTCTCAAATCCCCTTTGTGGGAATTTTTTTATAACCACCAATGCATGAGATCAACAGAGTTGTACGAGGATTGAGCGATATACAACTGCAAAGTAATAATGCTATGCACAATCATAACAAGAGTGCCATGGGCTAGATTCAAGCACAAAACCGCAGGTCTTGTGTAATTTTATTTTCCACTCACTTCACCACAAAGGAAATCACCTCGTACCCATTTTGACAACATGGCACACCCCCATACTCTAATGTTGCTTGGCTTAGATCAATCCATTCCCACTAGATGGTTTGAGGACAACTTGTCCAACCCACCAAGAAGAATAGATTAGAATAACTATCATATCTCGTCGATGAACATGAGGAGAAGATTTTTAAGAGATTCAACATTAAATTCCCTTCGCATTTGATAGGTGCAATATCTCTCTTTTTGTGTAAACCCCAAATAAACTCATGATCAATGAGAAAACAAACAATGATAGTCGACGAACATGGATAAACCCAATGCAATAGCAACTCGACTAGAGAAGTTAATATTACGAGCACCGTTATACTTGAACGAGTTAAAATAAAGTACTCCAGTGCAATACTGGATCACTTGAGAGGAAGATCGTCGATCATCGCTAGGTACCAATGTCGAGAGGAGGTTGTGGTCCATGTCCTTGCAATGTGATATACAACCAAGGGAAATAAAATATTAACAACGATATCAATTGTCCTGGCAATAGGAAGCAACAAAGAGAATCAATCGCAAATGGCTGAAGAGGGAATCTGAACTCTATGATGATCAATGCTCCTAATGCCCATGCCAATAATTACGATGGATGTGACACACTATGGATGAAATCTATGATGGCCCACCAACAATAGAAGAAATATTTGATATATAATTGTTGTCTTTGTTTGTCATCATCATAAAGGGAGTAAAGACAAAGGCTGGTAAATGAAAGGTCATGGGGATTGGGGTGAAGAGCCCATATTGATTTCTATGGAAGGGGGCTGAATTATATATAATGAACATTGAAATGATTAATAAAATAGTAATCGTTGGTTGTGATACGAGAGAAATGAAAACGATAGGGGGCTATGATTCCACAAGAGAGAGGGATCCAAGCGGGATTTTACTCATGGGTATTAATCCAACCCACAATCCTAAAATTATTATCATTGTGTATAACATTTTATTTGTTGTTGAGTGATCCCAAATCCAATCATTAAACTCATGTAATAGGGTATATGTGAAGAGTCACATACCATAGTTATTGGGAGCATGGGGTTGAAGTATAATCATCCTTGGGAAGAGTGTGAGTCAATCAAGCAACGGGAAAGGGAAGTAAATTCGTATGCAGAAAGTAGAGAGTTTTTACATGCATATTTTGGGAAGCTTGAGGAGAGCGAAGAGTTGGGAAGAGAACCAGTCATGCTATGTTTAAAGGAAGACATTGTTTCGCTGTGTTTTATGCTATAAATGTGGCATGTTTGTTTGTAAAATGGGCGGTAAGCCTATAATGAGTTTTGATGTTGAGGAAATGGCTCAAGAGCTTTGTCAAGGCTATTGTGAGCACTCCTAAAGAAATTGAGAGTTCCTAAAGTTCCCAAATAATATTTTTCTTAGCCAACCAAATGCACTGGAAGCCATGATAAATGAATGGTTTATCCCGAGGGATTGTGAGTAGTGAAGGGGGTACATTCCTTAGGTTATGCAGGTTGTGGGGAAGAGAGAGCTAGTGGATTGGAACTTTTGTAGGAGTAGAACCTGAGTTTTAGTTCGTTGAGTGTGGAGAGTGGACAACCAGAGGGATAGATCTCCTTGTGGACTCATAACCTCAGCTAGGGGGTGGCTTGTTGTTGAGAGAAAATGAACAACATCACCTATGTCTAGGAATTTCATCCTTCGTACACAACCAGTTGGTTACATTTTATAAAAAGATAAGTGTATGTTGTTTTATTATGATTATTCCACTATGAAAATGAATATTTGAATGTTGTGTGTTTATTGTGTGCTTACTAAATGCATTCACACACACACACACACACACACACACACACACACACACACATATATATGTGTGTGTGTGTGTGTGTGTGTGTTGTTAGATGCATGGGTAAATCAACATGTTGTTTTTTGTAATTTTTATGGGATTATTTCCTATCGGTTATTTTTTATATGTATAGGAAATTTTTGATTTCGTATTTAGTAGGCTAGTAATTTCCGTAGTGACTGGACTCAGGTTGGGTGTTGGGTATGTTACATAATGGTATCAGATATTTTGATTCAACACCTGACTTGTATGGGCCAAAGATCGGCATGAAGTTGGTAAAATTCATCATCTCAATATTTGAGTTGTGTCGAATTTGGGGAAAATAGTAAAATATGAGTGAAATATCCAAATTTCTAAGCAATTCAAGTCGGAATCGCACTTAGAATGGTTGTTATGGAGGGGTCATTTTGAATTTCAGGCGATTGAATTTGTTTTAGGCAGGTGAGTTGGCTATTTTAATGATGGTCGCGAGCTAGAAATATGGAAAAATCAGCTAAGAAAAGAAAGGAATTACGTGCACTAAATATTGGCGCTACGTGATTTAAAATTGGTGGTGCATGCGTAATATTGGTGTGCAATTCATGTGCATTGAATATTGGCATTGCACGGTGCAAAATTGGAGGTGCATGCATAATATCAGTGTGTAGTGCGTGCACATTAAATATTGATGTTCCATGGTACAGAATTGGTGGTGTGCATGTAATATTGGTGCGCGGTATCAAAAGTTTCACATAGAGGATATTGTTGCGTGGTATAAAAATTTGTGCATACTAGATATTGGTGCATGGTATAGAAAGTTGTGCACATTGGATATTGGTGCGCGATATAGAAAGTTGCACGCACCTAACATTGGTGCACGGTATAAAAAGTTGTGTGTTGTGAATATTAGTGCACAATATAGAAATTTGTGCACACTGGATATTAGTGTGTGGTATAGAAAGTTTCATGCACTGGATATTGGTGTATGATATAAAAGTTGTGCACACTGGATATTGGTGCAAGGGGTGTGCATTAAATATTGGCGTTGCGTATTGTGGATCTGGTGCACATTGAATATTGGTACATAATGTAGAATTGATGTGTGTGCAGGCTTCGAAAGTGAATAAGAGAAGAAGGATGCCACATAGACAAAATTGTCCTATAGTCTTAAACAAAAAAAAAACCTTAAACAAAAAAAACTATGTTTGGAGACAAAATCGTATTTTGGTCATAACAAAAGCATAATAGCTCAGAAGAAGATAATATTTTATGGGTTTTGTTCGCAATGTTGAGGGATATAGAAGTGCCATAGAGGGCCATTGGCCAATTATTCTCTGATTTTCCAAAAAATGTAAATTACATGTTTGTAAAGATCAAGGTCAAACTCAATGGCAGGAACACAATTATTGTTGAAACTTGTACATAGTGTCATAAAAGAAGACATGGAAATAATGTGTGAAGGTTGTTGATACTAAGAAAGGGGTCAATCAACATCAAGTACAATTTAAAACCTTTTTCAACTAATACTTAAACAATTCAATTATATCCAATGAGCAATGAACAATAGTATAAGAGTTACACCAATACACCACAATACACCATGCACANATGAACCTGCAAAAGAACGCAACCAACCAAAGTGATAGCAATAGCATAAACTCAATATAAACCTATGTATGTGATCAAGGAATCATACAATAAACACAACAAGCTTTATAGGAAAGAATCATATTACTGTATCATATTAAATGTGTAAGAGATATTACAACCATGGCCTTGATGTCATAACGTCCCTTCCAACTGTCCTTCGTTCCCCACACACTTCTTGCTCCAAGGATTCAGAGACCATGGATCTGATAGCTACTCACAATCTATCTTGACAAAGAAAATCTCAAAGCCATTCCAACCAAGCTGATAATTCCAAGCCAACCAAAAGCTAACTTTCTCCATGAGAACTCCTCTCCTTTTATAAGTTGAAGAGGATAAAGTGAGGAGGTTAGGATGATCCCACTAAATCATGAAAGCGAGTAAGATCCAAACCATTTGGATGCCACCTCACCATGGAAGTTTCTCCTTCTAGAATATTTGAGAAAATGCTTGTTTTTCCCACATGTAGGCATTCTCGCACCCTGCCTATAGAGCAACCTGCGAACATCTCGCACCCTAGCTATGGTGCAACCTACGAGAATCAGGCATTCTCGCACCCTGCCTATATAGCAACCTGCAAACTTCGTTTTTTACAAGGTTTTTACAAGGGAAAATGCAACTTCTTTTCTCAGGAAAAGTTCTTCTCCCTTCTCTCTTCAGGAACTCAGGCCATTGACCCCTCTGAAGGCAACAGATAGGTTTACATCATTAACGGTCATAGGGATGACGGAAATAATGTGTAACATATACAGACTCTAACTGGGCAAAGAGTGAAATGGATCGGAAGAGTACTTCTAGATGTTGCTTTAGTTTGGGATCATTGTGATCTCATGGTTGAGAAGGGAGCATAAATCAATGGCACTCAGTACAACAGAGGCAGAGTATATAGCAACCAATATTGCAAGCCGTGAAGCAGCATGGCTTCAAAATTTTCTTGCAGGACTTCATCTAAGACGTGATGTAGAAGGGAGCTGTGAAGATCCAGTACACATCCACATATGAGTAGCATTGGGAAAACATTCTTGCAGATTAGTCATGTTGATTTGACCAAGGGAGAATGATACATTCACTCACAAGATTAGCCATTTTGATTTGGCTAGTGGTGAATGGCCCAGGTGCAGTCTTTCTCCTATTAGTCATGTTTATTTGACTAGGAGCGGAAATACTCGAGATGCTCCAGAGACAAGCTTGGCATGATGTAGAATGTCCAATCTCATTCATAGGGAGGCGTGTTGTCTCTTCTCATGTCAGATAACCCCTCTGGCCAAGGGTTCCCTGGATCAGTCTTACGATAGAGGGGGTAATGCACTGTCGGACTTGATGAGAGAAGAAACATCACATGCATAGTCGTGAGGACTATGGGAGTAGCTTCGTGCTACTGGATGAGACTATAACTATGGTTGATGGCATATTGTAGTGGCGGTGTGCTACTAGATGATTGTTGCATAGTTATAGAGACATCGACTATGATTATGAATGATGGCATATTGTAGTAACTACGTGTTACTAGTTGATTGTTGCATAATCATAGGTATGACTATGTCTGGTGGAATTGTAGCAGTGGTGTGATACTAGTTGATTGTTACATAGTCATATGGATCATGACTATGGTTGAGGGCATATTGTAGTAGTTGTGTGCTACTAGTTGATTGTTGCATAGTCATGGAGGTGGCAGACTATGATTATGGCTGAGGGAATATTGTAGTGGTTGTGTGCCACTAGTTGGTTACTGCATAATCATAGAGATTGTTGTAGCTATCATTTGATTGTAGGAGAGAGACATTGTGTCTCTAGATAGTAGTTGTGTGCTACTTGGAGTGGTTGTGCACCACTGGATAATAGTTATGTACTACTATGGATCAACACAATCATGTTCTACTAGATGGAATTGTAGTAGCTATGCGCTACTAGTTGATTTCCATGGAGACTATTAGTTCACATTGGGAGTAGTTGAGTGCTAATTGATTGTAGAGACTATGACAGATGATTCGAGCTACCGATGACATTTTGGCATTTGTGTACCACCAAATGATTGCAGAGTAATCAGTGGACTACTAGATGAAGACATCATGAAAGATGCCTCCCTAGCTAAGAGGGAGTGTTGATGTTTGGTAGCTGTGAGAGGATATTTCCCTCCTAGATGACCTTTCTTAGATGAGGAGAATATTCTAGAAGCAAGAGATCCATTGGACAGATGTTGAAATACGCTAGAAGAGAAGTCAACCCAGAAGAATTAGAATAATGAAGTCGCACCTTTCTAGAGAAGAATTCGGCCCAGTCTAGTGGCCAAGAAGACTATAAATAAAGGATGTCTCAGCTCATTTGTACACTCACTCACACTCTCCCAACTACACAGAAGCAAGGCTCAAGTTTGGAGAAGGTGACATGGTTGCTGCAGTGACTCAGTTCAGTCTTTTGGCATCTATCTCTTGTGAACTAATCCTTAAGGAGGTGCCCTACCTTGGTATGGTGTTGTTGTTGCAGTTGTGGTGGTATTTCTGGTTGAGATAACCTTTGTGCCAGTGTTTATCTGATTGGATTTTCTTTTTGAATGGAATCTATCTAAGAAAGTTTGTTGGGTTTTCCCCCCATTTCTGGTTTTCCCAGAATAAATATCTTGTGTTATTTTTGTCTCTTGTTTGAGCTGCTACTGCTTAGTACATGATATATATATGTTAATGGTAATGAAGTAAAAGAACACAAGTAACACTAATTCTCTGTAAATAAGGAAAATCTAACAAATATTCCAACACTCTACCAGTGTCGTATTCGACAATGGGTACAACAACTAAGTCGATACCATATAAGAAACCCAAAGAAGAAAAAGAAAACAAGAAAAGGATTTCCACTCCATCCAACCAATAAGTATTCGACCTTCAACAAACAACCAAACAAAAGGAAGTGTCTTATGTAAAAGGACCAATTCTCTCAAATCCCCTTTGTGGGAATTTTTTTATAACCACCAATGCATGAGATCAACAGAGTTGTACGAGGATTGAGCGACAGACAACTACAAGTTAATAATGCTATGCACAATCATAACAAGAGTGCCATGGGCTATATTCAAGCACAAAACCATAGGTCTTGTGTAATTTTATTTTCCACTCACTTCACCACAAAGGAAATCACCTCGTACCCGTTTTGACAACATGGCACACCCCCATACTCTAATGTTGCTTGGCTTAGACCAATCCATTCCCACTAGATGGTTTGAGGACAACTTGTCCAACCCACCAAGAAGAATAGATCAAAATAACTATCATATCTCGTCGATGAACATGAGGAGAAGATTTTTAAGAGATTCAACATTAAATTCCCTTCGCATTTGATAGGTGCAATATCTCTCTTTTGGTGTAAACCCCAAATAAACTCATGATCAACGAGAAAACAAACAATGATAGTCGATGAAAATGGATAAACCCAACGCAATAGCAACTCGACTAGAGAAGTTAATATTACGAGCACCGTTATACTTGAACGAGTTAAAACAAAGTACTCCAGTGCAATACTGGATCACTTGAGAGGAAGATCGTCGATCATCACTAGGTACCAATGTCGAGAGGAGGTTGTGATCCACGTCCTTACAATGTGATCTACAACCAAGGGGAATAAAATATTAACAACAATATCAATTTTCATGGCAACAGGAAGCAACAAAGAGAATCAATCTCAAATGGTTGAAGAGGGAATCTAAACTCTATGATGATCAATGCTCCTAATGCCCATGCCAATAATTACGGTGGATGTGACACACTATGGACGAAATCTATGATGGCCCACCAACAATAGAAGAAAATTTTGATATATAATTGTTGTCTTTGTTTCTCATCATCATAAAGGGAGTAAAGACAAAGGCTGGTAAATGAAAGGTCATGGGGATTGGGGTGAAGAGCCCATATTGATTTCTATGGAAGGGGGATGAATTATATATAATGAACATTTAAATGATTAATAAAGTAGTAATTGTTGGTTGTGATATGAGAGAGATGAAAATGATAGGGGGCTATGATTCCACAAG
The DNA here is from genome assembly GCA_010110895.2 of Picea sitchensis. Taxonomy (NCBI): domain Eukaryota; kingdom Viridiplantae; phylum Streptophyta; class Pinopsida; order Pinales; family Pinaceae; genus Picea; species Picea sitchensis. The sequence continues at coordinate 5,609 of SNQJ01S0091421.1, read as the reverse complement.
AGAGAGGGATCCAAGCGGGATTTTACTCATGGGTATTAATCCAACCCACAATCCTAAAATTATTATCATTGTGTATAACATTTTATTTGTTGTTGAGTGATCCCAAATCCAATCATTAAACTCATGTAAGAGGGTGGATGTGAGGAGTCACATACCATAGTTATTGGGAGCATGGGGTTGAAGTATAATCATCCTTGGGAAGAGTGTGAGTCAATCAAGCAATGGGAAAGGGAAGTAAATTCGTATGCAGAAAGTAGAGAGTTTTTACATGCATATTTTGGGAAGCTTGAGGAGAGCAAAGTGTTGGGAAGAGAACCAGTCATGCTATGTTTAAAGGAAGTCATTGTTTCACTGTGTTTTATGCTGGAAATGTGGCATGTTTGTTTGTAAAATGGGCGGTAAGCCTATAATGAGTTTTGATGTTGAGGAAATGGCTCAAGAGCTTTGTCAAGGCTATTGTGAGCACTCCTAAATAAATTGAGAGTTCCTAAAGTTCCCAAATAAGAGTTTTCTTAGCCAACCAAATGCACTGGAAGCCATGATAAATGAATGGTTTATCCCGAGGGACTGTGAGTAGTGAAGGGGGTACATTCCTTAGGTTATGCAGGTTGTGGGGAAGAGAGAGCTAGTGGATTGGAACTTTTGTAGGAGTAGAACCTAAGTTTTAGTTCGTTGAGTGTGGAGAGTGGACAACTAGAGGGATAGATCTCCTTGTGGACTCATAACCTCAGCTAGGGGGTGGCTTGTTGTTGAGAGAAAATGAACAACATCACCTATGTCTGGGAATTTCATCCTTCGTACACAACCAATTGTTTACATTTTATAAAAAGATAAGTGTATGTTGTTTTATTATGATTATTCCGCTATGAAAATGAATATTTGAATGTTGTGTGTTTATTGTGTGCTTACTAAATGCATTCACATTTTTATATATGTTGTTAGATGCATGGGTAAATCAACATGTTGTTTTTTGTAATTTTTATGGGATTATTTCCTATCAGTTATTTTTTATATGTATAGGAAATTTTTGATCTCGTATTTAGTAGGCTAGTAATTTACGCAGTGATTGGACTCAGGTTGGGTGTTGGGTATGTTACAGAATGGTATCAGATATTTTGGTTCAACACCTGACTTGTATGGGCCAAAGATTGGCATGAAGTTGGTAAAATTCATCATCTCAATATTTGAGTTGTGTCGAATTTGGGGAAAATAGTAAAATATGAGTGAAATATCCAAATTTTTAAGCAATTCAAGTCGGAATCGCACTTAGAATGGTTGTTATGGAGGGGTCATTTTGAATTTTAGGTGATTGAATTTGTTTTAGGCATGTGAGTCGGCTATTTTAATGATGGTCGTGAGCTAGAAATATGGAAAAATCAGCTAAGCAAAGAAAGGAATTACGTGCATTAAATATTGGCGCTACGTGATGTAAAATTGGTGGTGCATGCGTAATATTGGTGTGCAATTCGTGTGCATTGAATATTGGAATTGCACGGTGCATAATTTGAGGTGCACGCATAATATCAGTGTGCAGTGCGTGCACATTGAATATTGATGTTCCATGGTGCAGAATTGGTGGTGTGCGTGTAATATTGGTGCGCGGTATAAAAAGTTTCACATAGAGGATATTGGCGCGCAGTATAAAAATTTGTGCACACTAGATATTGGTGCGCAGTATAGAAAGGTGTGCACATTGGATATTGGTGCGCGATATAGAAAGTTGCACGCACCTAACATTGGTGCGTGGTATAAAAAGTTGTGTGTTGTGGATATTAGTGCTCAATATAGAAATTTGCGCACACTGGTTATCAGTGTGTGGTATAGAAAGTTTCATGCACTGGATATTGGTGTATGATATAAAAGTTGTGCACACTGGATATTGGTGCAAGGGGTGTGCATTAAATATTGGCATTGCGTATTGTGGATCTAGTGCACATTGAATATTGGTACATAATGTAGAATTGATGTGTGTGCAGGCTTCGAAAGTGAAGAAGATAAGAAGGATGCCACATAGACAAAATTGTCCTATAGTCTTAAACAAACAAAAAAAACCTTAAACAAAAAAAACTAAGTTTGGAGACAAAATCGTATTTTGGTCATAAAAAAAGCATAATAGCTCAGAAGAAAATAATATTTTATGGGTTTTGTTCGCAATGTTGAGGGATATATAAGTGCCAAAGAGGGCCATTGGCCAATTATGCTCTAATTTTCCAAAAAATGTAAATTACATGTTTGTAAAGATCAAGGTCAAACTCAATGGCAGGAGCACAATTATTGTTGAAACTTGTACAGAATGTCATAAAAGAAGACATGGAAATAATGTGTGAAGGTTGTTGATACTAAGAGGGGGGTGAATCAGTATCAAGTACAATTTAAAACCTTTTTCAACTTATTCTTAAACAATTCAATTATATCCAATGAGCAATGAACAATAGTATAAGAGTTACACCAATACACCACAATACACCATGCACAATATATGAGAAACAATCAATAGTTATTGTTCAAGGGAAGTGATGACTTCCAAAGGTAGCTACAGCTTCCAAATGTAAAGGGAGGATTAAACCTCCAAGAGGAAGATAAAATCCTCCAATATCAAGAGAGGGTTGAACTTTCCATCCTTTCCCCTTCCTTCCACCCAAGAATATATGAGAGATAATACAACTTTACATTAAATCATCACCATCAACCAACCATCACATAGAACCTGATAATGCTTCATGAGACTTCTTCAATTTCTGCAATTCTTCAATTCTTGGAGTATTCTAATCCCATAGATAATATTACTTAATGCATTCTCTGAAACTTCTCCAAGTTTCACTCCTTGAATCCTCCCCAAAAAGAAGTTATAGAGAGAATGGTAGACCTTGTTCAATTCTGGTTTATTCAGGAGAGAGAACTTGTACAGAATGCCCTGCGCTCAATATTTAACATCAGATTCTGAAACTCACACACAAGAAACTAAAGTCCGTACTATTTCCAATGAAATTTGTCCCACTTCATTTGGATTCTCTATGAATATGTTATGACTATTTTACTCAGAACACTTGTTTATTGACTAGCTTCAGGACTGGTCAAAACCCTATCGTGCACAAAGTGTATCTCCATAATTATTGCAAATCAAGAGCTGAAACTTTTACCATAGGTACCTTGATATGTCTTCTCAATACCATATCAATTTCACCATTTGAATCGTTCTATAAATAATGTTATAGAGAAAATGGTAAGATGACCTGAAAATAACATACCTTAGAACACATCAACAAAAGACTTCATCCTCCCTTGAAATCCAGCCTTCTTTTCTTCTGATTTACTTTGAAATTTGACTTGTGTTTCAAATGAATGTATAATGACATTTATTTATACCATTTATGTCACTTCATTTTAACATTAGGGCTGAACTATCACTTTCTTATTTTGTAATTCTTTTCTTTAATTATCTTCAAGGCC
>SNQJ01S0091420.1:92092-114052 GCA_010110895.2 Picea sitchensis | reverse complement strand
AATTATACCTCCTAGTCTCCTATATATACCAAGGAGACATTTTCATTTTGAATCATCTTGTACTTGAACATTTAAGTGGGGTAAAAGGAGGTTTCCCCCTCAAAGAGGCTTATTATCTGAAATTATCTCTTTTTCAAGGCATTTAGTACTTTTCCTGAGGTTTTTCTATGTTATATTGATGTTTGGTTCCTAACACCATGCAATCATCGTTGTGCTACTGGTCTTGCAAGTTTATCTTGTTCATCATGAAATCATTGTTGTGCTGCTAATCTTGCCACTTTCTCTTGTTCATCATCATCAGGCTGTGCTTTCCATTAATGACAAAAAAATACTTTGCCTTTTGTCTGAAAACATGCCAACAATTAGGGTATTTTTCCACTGCCAATCAATGGTCAATGGAAAATTTAACCAAACAACTGCGACAAAAATGCCTCTTGGTAGAAAAATTGAAAAATTATATATACAGTATAGAACAAACTGTTAGAAGTAGGATGAACCAGGACATTGAACAAATCATGGCTAGTCATCAACAACAAATTAAGTAGTTACATGATAACCTTGAGCTACTTTACTAGAGTTCACAAACAAGCAAAGGATTGATCACTGAGCTTGAAAATTTGATTGAGCAGTTGCAAGCCAGATTGACCCTAACAGAGAACACAACGATAGAGATTTCAGCCTTCAAAACACAAGCATCATAATTCAATGAGAGGTTGTAAGTTTCCCAACAAGAACTCTATAAAAAAGTAGATGCTATCCAGAAATGCTATCAGGTAGTAGTTTTTTCTCTAAAATATATTTATGTCAAGGAAAAGGAGGCATGCTCAATCCAGTCTAAGTTTGAAGAAGTTCTCATATGGAAGCAGAGAGCTAATACCCATGGTCTTCCCCTTCTCTCTCATTATGAACAAGTAAGAGGCGAAATGGCCCTAAAATTCTGTGAAACAAATCTGGAAGAAGGCAGGAAACTTTCCAGAGATGTAAAAGAGGCTTGTCCAGAGGCATTATCATCAATAAATAAAAATTTGATTGAGTTCAAAGGGAATAGTATCTCAGAGGATTTGGGGTAGATCGAAATAGAAATGAACCAACAAAGCTCCAGAAAGAACAAGGAACACACTCAGGCATCCATCCAAGAGATGATCTAGATTGATTTACTTAAAATCAATGAATAGTTGGTTAATACAAGTTCACAATATCAGGTCACAGTCCAAGAAGTGAACAAGATCCAGGAGAAGCTACCCCAAATACAGAAGAAGATGTTTTTCTTTGAATTAAATGAGAGCATTGAGCCTTCAAGATTTGTGGTATTCTTTAGACTACCCCGAATATACCCCACATTCATACAAGAAATACAAAGTGAAAATATCCGATATTTCTACCTTTAACTTTGTGTTTGGTGTCGATCCTTTCACGTTCAATCACTCCTCTGAGTGTAAGCCTCCTCCCAAGGCTGACCTACATTCACAAACAGAAAAACAAGGAACTGAAAAACATGCATCTCATATATGAATTATGGGTTATATGTCAGTATAAAACATAAATCAAACATAAAGATTGAACACATCATATTTCAGGACAAAAAAAGTATTCCTTTTATTGATATCACAAAGTTTACTTACAATGAGATCGATGACTACTCCTTGAACCTAGTTCGGGCTCCTCTTCACCAAACTCCAACTGCGCTTCCATGTATCTTTCTCCTCTCACACTTATTCTAAGGAAATGGAATAGGCTTATGATTGAGGAAAAAGGACAAAAAGGGAAATCCTGATTGAAATATGATAATGTGGCTGCAAATTCTTGGGGCAAGGAGGAGATGTGAAACGAGCAGAGTTTCACTGTTATTATGATTTGATTTGGAATGAGACCCCAACACCTCATTTTATATGACAAAAGGATGGTTATTCTGTTGGGTGATGGGATATAGGCAGTGAAACAGTTGGGAAACTGCCCAATAACCCGTAATCTCAACGAATTCCTTGCAAATTTTTATTTTTTGCAACATTTGTGGGTATACACAGGTTGTAATGGTGCAACTAACATATATACATGAGATGCAGTGCTGCAGCAAGCGTTTGTATGAGAGAAGTAGTGGTGTAGGGCGCATACATCTTCAAAAATAGTGTTTTTAAGAAGAGTTTCTCAGTGATGGCTTAGAAAAAATAGCAAGTAAGAGGGCCTGATGCCAGGTGTGCATGTATGGTGGAATTTAGGGTTATAACAGATGCCTCCTAATGTGTGAATTCATAAGATAATTTTATGGCTGATATACATTACAAATATTCACCAACGTACGAAGTGAGTGAGCCCGTGACCATTATTCGGGAGGTGCAATCTGAAAAAATAACAATTGTCTCACCGAGGTGGGCATACTCATGCTCAGAATGAAATAAATCATGGCTGCCAATCAAATACACTGCAGATCCATGTCATATAACTATATAATGTGTATCCAGGATAAATACACAATGAATCTACATATCAAAATCAAAGATATACATGTATAGTATCCATCTTCAAGAAGCCAATGACATCTGATGGTTGGATATGAGGCCTTTAGAGCTCGAACAACAACTTCAAGATATTCAAAAATTGGGTAGGAGTGTAATGTGAGTGTATGAATTTTCTACCCATAGGTCTTCGATGGCTCATCGCAAATAGACAAGAGGATCTCAGTGATCAGGCAGAGAACTTTAGTGATTTCGAACAAGCACTTGATTGGACTTTCGGGATGGTCGGGCATGAGGGAAAGAGACAAACTACAAAAGGGTTGACTCAGGCTAAGTAAAAACTTCCCTTGGACAATAGCATGATAGATGATCAGACTTAGGCAACATGACATTGACATAAGTTCACGATGTAGGAGGCAACACAAAATCTCCATGTGTTTGGAAGAATAACCAAATGAAGGAGGACACAACTCTATGTAGCAACAAAAAATTCCTAAGGTCATATTAGATCCCAAATCTTGATTAACAAATCGAAAGATGTGTTCTGTCCAAGGGCAACTCATTGTGCTTCCATAAAAAGAAAATATTTTCATGTCCTCTTTTTGGGGTATATATTTTTTTTTTTTTGTCTTTTTCAATATTTTGAAAGAGCTTGAAAAAGAATAAAATAATGGTACGTTACAAAGGAGGAACGAGTTTTGCAAATCATACTAGTTCCAAGGAGGAGGAACACACTAATTCTTAGAGCAAGGATACATGTGCAGGAAAAGGACACTCGGGAAAATTCCTCCATGGGTCAAGGTGTCAAGACGTAGAGGCAAAGTTTTACAGGGCTTGCGTATAAGGCATGCTTCAAAATTTTAGTTGAGAGCAACATGGAGTCGACATTAGGTCAAAGACAGAGAGATGAAAATGTGATTAATAAGACACGATGAAACCCCCCTCAATGTGATTTTAACGATCCCAGAGAAGGTAAGCTCGGTGGTTTTCCATTTTTAGAGAGTCTGAAAAAGAATAAAAGAGGACTCCGCTGGGGTACCTTTTTCGAAGGTAGTCTAGTCGGTTTGAAAAGGGGTAAACTAGCACTGAAAATACGTCTATTCAAAACCATTTTAATGAGTGTGACAAAGACAATATCACTCGACAATGTTTTCAATTTTAAGGAGTATGAAAAGAGATTAACTATGGACTCACTACCTTTTTCTAGATTTAGTCTCTTTAGCTCGAAAAAGTGAAATTTGTTGAGGAGAACTCTCTTGTCGAGATGAATCTCCCAAGGTGTACCTTTTTTCTCCTTAATCTATAGTCCAGAAAAAGGGGTAAACTCATGCTAATAGATGTTTTTCTGAACCAATTAACAAGTGTGAAAGAACAAGGTCACTCGACGATCTTTTCAATTTTAAGGAGTCTGAAAAGAGATTAACTATGGAATCTGTAGGGGATGTTCTTCTGGACCAATTTAACAAGTGTGAAGCAACAAGTTCACTCGACTATATTTTAAATTTTAGGGAGTCTGAAGAGCTTAACTATGGACTCCGTGGGGGTTCCTTTTTTGTAGGTTAAAATTATACCTGAGAATACTCTTCTAGCGAACTAGAGTTCCTAGAGTATACGTTTGTTCATATAGTTAACCATCTGGACTGAAAAGGGGTAAACTATCGTTGGACAGACATGCCTTCAAGTTTCAATTTGGCGAGCGTGAAGGGAAACAAGATCACTCGACAATCTTTTCATGTTTATAGAGTCTGAAAAGGACTTAAAGAAGACTCATTTTTTGGGAGTCCCGAGGGTGAGGCCAAGAGTGATGACACATCATAGGTTTATAAGGTTCAATCTCGTAATCATGATAAGACTAAAAGGACTCCCGAGCCTAAATTTTTTGACGACAGCATGGACGCCAATATGCAACCAGGATCTACCTAGGGCATCCATGTATAGCTAGGCTCTACCACCTCACCATGACACTTCTAAAGTAGCAATGATGGTTTCATACCACAATTCGGTGGGATCGATCCTATGGAAAAGAAAAAAAAAAAAAGCGAGATGCAAAAAGTGGAGATGGAATCCTAACTTAAATGCAAAAAGTTGGAAAAATGACTTTTACCAAAATACCTTCAAAAGTGACCCATCTCTCAAAAATTTTTCCAAACCAAAAGAAAAGTGTATCGTAACATCTAATGAGAAACTCAAGAACCATACTAAATGATTTTCAAGCCAGAAAAAATGACAAAAGGGTTAAAAAAAGTGGCAAAAAAGTCCAAAAAGGTCTATAAATAGAAGCTGACAGATCATTTTCACCATTGCAAATAGAGAATTAACCAAAAATCCAAAAATACCCCTTTGCTAAAGAAGTTGATTCTGAGAGATTCAGAGGATGAAACGAACTTCCTCTCAGACCAAGTAAGTACAAATAAACCCCTCTTGCATTTCAATACTTCCCTTTTTCATTTCGTTTGGTTTTTTGGGGGGCACGGCCCTTTAAAAAAGGGTGGCCCTACATGTACGCGGGTTTTCCAAGGACAATCTGCGTATACCCATTGGTAGAAAACAATATACCTACATTCATATGCGACTGTGTTCAAGACAATTCGCGTATACCCTCAAAAAGGTAAAAAAAATAAAAATGCAAGAGCTAACTTACCCCATGAACTTGTCATTTGACAGGATGTATGTCCACTGGAGAGAGAGGGAGCATGAAGACATTGATATCTTGTTCGATGAGGACCCTATAGCTATGGATGCATTGAGACAATGTGGTTTGTGGAAGTTATTTCAGTAACCATTCATGAGGGCACAACCCAGGCTGTTGAATTCCTTGGTAGATTATTGGTTGTCCGATGCAGAGGCATTCATGCTCGAGGGGTAGTTGTTGACTCTAATTACCAAGGAAGTTTACTTTATGAATGGCCTCTCGAGGAGTGGTGACCCAGTCAACTTGTGTGCTTTCCCCCCTGGGACTCATAACATTGCCGAGTTGATCGGACTACATTGTGAGGCTGACACTGATAAATTAGGTTCTCAGGTGCCAATCCACGAGATCAACAACCTATCACTGAAAGTGATAGTTTTACTCACTGGGCGAATCATTGGATCTGCGGCCTTACATCGGGCCTCTCGGGTGCACATGCATTCTGCGGTGCAGTGCTTAAATGCATGAATCTTCGACTGGAGCATGACCATGCTAGATTGCATGAAGAGACAACTCACTGAGTGTCGCGGGCAGAGTAACAAAAATTTCATATTCAGGACTATTCTATGCTTGTTCTTTTTTGAGAGGGTACCCATTCTCAGTCCATGAGAGATAGTGCGGGGGCATGTGGCCTACGCCCCAACAGTGTGTATATGGGAAACATTGATTCCACGAAAGGGAGGCGAAAGGACCATAGAGGCCTTCGATGATACCCTTTTTGACTGGTGGGCATGACATATTTCGACGATAGAGGACTACCCCTATGTCGGGATCAACTTTTCCAGGGACTCGGATATGCCCGTACCTCCTGGAGATGAGGGAGGAGAGATAGGTACGCTTTTTTTATAATATTATTTAATTTTTAGTTTCTTTTTATATATATCATCTTTTATGTGTACCAGAGTATCTGACAACTATGTATCTATTATGTACAGATGTGGGTCTGATGCATCTAACATACTTCACGAGGACCAGGCAATGTCCTCGACCAAAGGTCGTACCAACTGCAGCCACCGAACCATCAACAGTAGTAGTAGGGGGACCTCTAGCCGGAGATCCTAAGAGAGTGTTGATACGGGTGGAGTGGAACCTCATCGTGCTCACTTGTGTTGTTCCCATGGCCGAGATAGAGGATCTCCCATCATCGATGTAGCCTCACGTAGTTGGGGTGCCACAGACCTGGGTCTATCTCTTATAGCATTTGGAAAATGTCGGCGTTCACTATAGTAGGGCCAACGGGCCCTGTTCTTAGCTTAGGATGGACCACTTACATGCCAAGATACTCTTTTTGTATATTTTTGAGGGCATAAGCCCCATGGTGTAAACTGGATATCTATTTTTTAGGCGCTCATGCCCACCTATGTACTCAGATACTTTTGATATATATATATATATATATATATATATGTTTATTTATAGATTTTAGGTCTTATGGATCACATTTTAACAATGTATGTACATGTGTATGTGTGCGCTTATTTTTATGTGTGTGCAATATGCCAATCTAATACATGATTAGATAGAGTATCTGTGATTTGATTTAATATTCTATGAACATGGATATATGTAATGTAATCAAAGCATCGTTCTAAGAGACGTACCGTAAGGAATAGTTGGTGTAGAGTAGGATCATAAACATGGTAAACCCTATTCAATTGGGAAACAACCAATTGTGCATCTAGGTAGACTCGGAGGTGAGAGATAACATGCGACAAAGTGTCATGAAGAAACTCTATTACTATATTGTACTTGATGACATTGTTTGTAGCATCACCTAGACATATACCTCCAAAAGATAGCAACTGGCCTTGAGGTGTGAATATCACCCAAGATGTGGAAGCAAGCCTCCGAGTGTGTCGGCTAGCATTGTTCACGAACCCAACAAACACCTATGATTCACTTGACATCTGCCATAGTTAAAAAGATGAAATAAAAAATGACACGTCCATAAAAAAAAAGACAAAAAACTAACTGTATAAGAAATATACATATGTACAAGAAGTCATCCAATGCGACCCACCTATAAGTAATACTTCTTGATATAGAGACCATTTCTAGGCTTCGCTAAAGAATTTCCCTCAAAATCAACTAGATGTTAAGCACCCTTCTTTAGTACCTCCTTCACGATGAACGGTACGAACCACATGGGTTTGAACTTGCCTGCCTCCATGGGATCCTTATCTTGGTCATAGACCAGGATAAGGTCGCCTTCAGAGAAAATCTAAGGATGAATGAACTGATCATACTGACACTTTACTTGTTGCTTGTGAGCCTCATTAGCCAAGGCTACATCACGACGTTGCTCATCGAGTTGCTCGAGATATAATAATCATTCCTCAAGAGGTGAAGTGTCTGGAAATAACTCTACTGCCAAATTTAGATATGGGATCTGGAAATCTATTGGCAAGACTGCCTCTAGCCCATAAATGAGTTGAAAAGGTGAGAAACTGATGGTAGTCTTTACAGATGTTCAGTAGGCCCACAATGTCGAGTACAACACCAAATGTCAATTTGAGTTGGTAGAATTGATCGTTCACTGTAGAATAGTCTTGAGAGATTTATTCACAACTTCCACTTGACCATTTGCTTGTGAGTAGTAGGGTGATGAATTCTCTTGCCTCAACCCAAGCTTTGACATTAAATCAGACATCATTTTATTCTGAAAGTGACTGCCATGGTCAGTGACAATATCCCTCAGGATGTCGAACCTTGCTATTATTTGGATGATATAAAAATTCCCCCTGGATGAAGGGAGGTGGCATGTAGTATAATAAATCCCCCACTTGGTGAAGGGACCAATAGTAATGATGGGAAACATGGGAGCAGGATGTGCCCTCATCTTCCGAGAGAAGATATGGTATGGGTGGCACTTCTTGATCGATTCAATGCAATCCTTGATTAACGTCGGCCAAAAGTAACCGACTCATAGAATCTTTTGGGCTATTGCCAGCCCAGACAAATGAACACCACATGCTCTAGTGTGGCAGTCATTAACCATGAGTTTCGCTTCTTCATGAGTGAGACATTGACGAAGGATGCAATATACACCTCAACGATACAAAGTTTCATTGAGTATGAGATAATTTTTTGCCTGGTGGCATATGCATCAATGCTCATCGCGAGAAGAAGAGGTGGGGCACTTCAAACTCTGGAGATAGACTAGTATATCTCCATACCAGGGGTCCAAAGATGAAATCAGAAAAATATCTCCTTTAATCGGTGATTCTTTGGGCATAACATCACCTGATTCAATCGAACGCTTTGAGATAAGTTCCGCAAAGACCAACGATTTTTTTGACTTCGAGGAGACAAAATCCAAGTCAAATTACTGGAGGATAACAATCCATCTACTGATCTTTTCATCGATTACATGTCATGTCAACACGTATTGGAACAAATTCACAATGACAATGACGGTGGTCTTGGGAAGCAAGATATAATGACGAAACCATTGGACAGCATGCACTACTTCCAATGATAGCTTCTCAACATGGGAGTAGTTGAGTTCTGGTCCAACCAGGCCTTGGCTCAGGGAATAAATCACATGCTCTTCAAGCAGATTGTCCTCTTGAACCAATACCATACCGATGGTTTACTTTGCAGTGTCCAAGTAAAATAAGAAATCTTTATTATAATTAGGTGGACGAAGCACAGGGGCAGATGTGAGGGCATGTTTCAATGCTTCAAAAGAGTGTTGAGCAGCTTCATCCCAATATAAAGGAAAATCCTTCTTCAGTAAATGCATGGACCCTTTAGTGATATGGACATAGTTTGCGATAAAACGCCGAAGAAAGTTGTCTTTACTCTGTAAACTATGAAGTTGAGGGTTGTGCACGGAGGAGGCAACTGAACTATCACCTCAACCTTTAGAGGATCAACCATGATTCCTGTTGTCAAAACAATGAAACCTAGCAAAGGACCTGACGCCACACAAAAATTGCACTTTTTTGTATTCAAGCGAATCCGATAGTAGCGACATCACTCAAAGATTAGTTGAAGGTGCGTAGGATGATGGACTCTCTTACAATATCATGATGCTAAATCACCGAGATAAGCCTTGACTATGTGTATTAGGTCATGGAAATAAAAAGACATGGCCCACTAAAAAGTGGCTCCAACACTCTTGAGGCCAAAAGGCATCTTCCGATAAGAAAATGTACCCCATGGATAGGTAAAATTTGTTTTATGATGGTCTTTGGGCTTAATATTTATCTGATTGTATCCCTAAAAACTATCCATGAAATAAAATACCTCACAACCTGCACACTCATCGAAAATCTGGTCAATGAACGGGGTGGGTAAATTATCCTTGGGATAGGCCTTATTCAGATCATGAAATTCCATACATACGAAAATCGTTCCCTACTTTTTATTGACTAGAAAAAGATTTGACACCCATTGAGTCAACTGGATGGGGTAGATGAAACCGACTTTGAGCAGTTTCTCTACTTCATCCTTAATAGCTGATGATTTCCTAGGATTAACTGGACGGAGCTTCTGCCAGACCGGCTTAGAGTCAGGATACGTCGTTATTTCATGTTCGATGATTCTTGGATCTATGCCTGACATTTCCTCGTAAGACTAGGTAAAAGCGTCACATAATTATTTAAATAAATATGTATAGTTCTGAATCTCCTCGGGGGAGCAGTCCACTCCAACGAAGACATTCTCCATGATGCCAGGGTTTTTGGAGATGTCTATAGGTATCGTTTCAATCATGGTTACCATATTACCCTCAGTGTATACTGCTTGCATAGCCAGAGGATTAATAGGCCAAGACCTATCTCCCGTCATACACAACACAAATTCTCCTGCCTCTATTCTTGTTAATTCTGGTAGAAAATAAGATTTGTGATGGAGATCATCCCAGGTTCTGTCCAGACTAGTCAATTCCTAAATAATATCCTCATCTGAGGGAAATACCAAGTCTAAAGAATCGATAGTGGCGAGGGAATATTGATCCTAAATAGGCTCGAGAATTGGATCTAACTCCTGTGCGGGAGTCGGATCGAGGTCGTTGGAAGCTTGTTGGACTATAGAGTACTCAACCTCTACCACAGACAAGGGCATGGCCATTCCATGATGGTCTGTCCCTTCCATCATGGATGATGGGGAAGGAAGAGTCCATATATAGTTAAAGTAATTCATACAGAATGAGGACAACTGAAATATGGTAGCCTTAGGCTGTTCGGGGATAACTGATATGAACTTGGAATCATCGGAAGGATTCACGTAATCGAAAGTACCCATCAAAGGTGGGCATAATCCAACCCCTACGTTGATGATGTCGAGCTGAGGGATATCAATCATCAGGACCATGGATGCCCCCGATGAAGGGTTAGGACGGGAGAAGGACAACTGATCAATTGACACTATTCGACCCTCATGTGGAAACAACAAGACCTAGAAAACTGTAGCGACCACTGCATGCATAGCATAGGTATAACTTCTTCCTAATAGAAGGTTGTAGTCAAGAGGTGCATCAACCACTTCAACTTCGATGCACATGGTATTCCCCCCTAATTGCATGGGGAAAGAAGGGATGATTATAGGTCATCACATAAAATTGTCAAAGCCTTAGGGGTTTGTGTTTTCTACCTAATTCTGTATTTTTCCTGTCACTCTTCCTTTTGTAGACCTGATCGTAAGGTTTGTCCTTTCAGCTTATATTTTTCTTCTTTTTCTACACAAGAGGTGTCGGCCCTAATCCTTTCTGTTTTCTCTAAGGTCGATCACTTGTCTCTCTTTACCTATGTCACTGATCTTTTTACCTCTCTAAGCCCTCAGTCAGTCATCCAATATTCATCTATAGAGACCACAACCATAAGAACAAGCGCAACACTTAGAGCAGTCTGATATCAACTCAAATCAAGTGAGTGAGAAATATTATCTTTCAATGGCAGAGATTCATCAGGCAGAGAATATCGACATCCATCGGGTGATCAAGGTCATAAAGTTACATGGAGTATAGAGTCAGATAGAAGGTCTGAAATCATGAGGTCCATCCTATCCGATGATCCTAGGAAAGACACATGGCACAATATTAGCATTTCACTGATTCACAGGATGGAGTAGTCAAAGGGTGAGTCATGAAGACTCGTGAAACCCGAAGCACCGATATGATCTGGGCCATCCATCCTAGAAGGGCATGTGTCATGAGATATGAACTGTGGAAGAATTCATTTCGGGAGGTCGATAGTGATGGTTCCTGATATCCCAAGGTTCTGAAGCATCGATATGATCTAGGCCATCCATTGCAAAGGGACGCGTGTCACTCGATCGGAGCGAGTGTTATTTCGCGACTCAGAGATTTCAGCATGGAACACAACGTGAGTTCGTGGAATGTGAAATCGAAACGTGCATGAGAGTTGGGCCCATGAGCACAGTCTGTGATCATATGGAAGTAGAGCCATAAATAAATGGAAAGTTCCTATCGAGCGATGGGCGGATGATATTATTCAAGGGAATGATTATGGCCATCAATTTTAAAGAAAATCCGACTGTTTATCTAGATGGGTCGTTTCGCGGGATCGAACATCGGGATATTTGAAAACAAGGGGGGTGAAAAATCGCAACAGGTGAAATCCTAAAATTTCATGCAGGGGAGGTGTATGGTCATAGCCCAAGGTCACGTGGAACGATGGATAGTATAGGAGCTACGCAAAATACTGGAGCGCCTGAGTTGGTTACAAAGGAAGAGCTGTGTGGCCTCAAGACGCCAGAATTGACTCAAAGGCATCGAGAGCTCACCTAGGGAATTCATGGGTATCTGGCTCCATACTGATCCTGATGTAGTTAGTTAATGGAAATAAGGGGAGGTAGTTGAAACCTTGGTTCACCGCATAAATGGAAAGCATGGAAGCGTCGACCTTGGAGGCAGGCTATCTACCCAAGGTCTCCCTCTCGATGAATTCTCCTACAAATCCCGTACTGATCTGAGATCACGTTTGAAAAAAGAATGCAAGCACAGACTGATAGAAGAAGGTGCATACATGAATATTTTAATGAAGTAGCTAGGTCACCCCTATTACACATCAAAATTAGTCATTTCAATAGTGTCACAAGTGTCATCATTATAAGTGTTATAAGTGTCACATCTTGTCTGCAAGTGTCGCATATTGACCACAAGTGCTGCAAGTGTCATAAAAATCATATTTCCATCTTTCCCATGTTTTTCCTCTAACAAAATCACAAAGACAATTAAGACACCCCAAAGACTAGTTTTGAAGAAGAGAAGTCACTTGACAAGGAGTACAAACCTTTTGGCATTGAAAGAACCACTAAAAAATAGATTTTGGAGAGGAGTGCTCCCCTACCCACTGTCAGGGAGTGCTGGCACTCCCTGAGCCTCTTTGGGGGAGTGTTTGAGCACCCTATGCACCCTTTTGGGGGAGCACTACCCTTTTCTGAGCAAGTTTTGGGTTTGTTGAAACAAATTAGGGAAGAATCCCTCAATTCCTGAAGGTGGTTGGATTCGAATAGATGGTTAAGGCATGATCTTAGGGAAGATCCTCAACTAAAGGAGAGGAATTGTCAACTTATACCAAAGATCTCTCAAGTGGTTGGACCTCTCCAAGGTTATATTAGGAGGCCTTCTCATGGTGAAAGGTACATGGGATAGAGACTAGAGATTCATACCAAATTTATGATCCTGTAAGTGGTATGAACATAAGAGATTGGAGATATGAAACTTATGATCTCATAAGTGAGATGTCATTAGAGAAATCAGTGTAGATTACTTGAGTAAATGGGTTGGACAAGGAGAACTGGAAGAATTTGTTGCACCCTCATCAAAGGATTGTAAGTACTTTTACTTGTTCTCATTAATAATCGATGCTTGTCCTATTTCTTTCAAACTTATGCCTATTCCATATGTGTTTGTTTGTAGTAGATGGATCTATGTTTGAGCTAATCACAGTAGAGTAGGAAGTCCATTGTAACTTTGTTTGTTCTGACCTATCGAGGAGCTCAGGATTGGAGCTCAGCCTGGACTTTGAGAGGACAAATGCCATTAACAAGGTACATATATTTCTTCTTCTCCTTCGTATATTATATTGATTAGATATAAAAGGATGTTAGTGTCCATGTTAAGCACTTTTCTGTCTTGGTCTTAGGAGTCTAGAGACCAAGAGGGAATCCACTTGTCCGCAGGGGGATTCACCTACAACAGAAATTGGCGACTCCACTGGGGAGAAGCTCTGATTTTTGTTTCCATTCCCAGATCTTTTTTTGGCCCTTTTCCCACTCACTTGAACTTCTCGATATTGTATTTTTTATTCTTAGATATGTTTGATTGCCTCTTTATGTCATCATGATCACCCTGATTAACTAAATTTCCTTGATTTTTTGAGTTTCTGGGCATTTTTCTGATCTTTTGCAGCATAGTGCTCCCCTTCCCTTGCTATCAGAGAGCCAACACTCCCTGGTGGTCTTACACAGAGTGTTGGAGCACTATGGTACCCCTTACACCAGAGAGCTACCCCATTTTCAGTTAAAAACCCTCTAGTTTTTCAATTTCTGGGTTCATTTTTTGCCTTTTTCATTTGCTAAGGGTCTCATACTCTTAGTTCATCTTGGTATTGGCCTTCAACACCCTGTTTTCTAAGGATTCATCCTCTTTTTTTTGGATTTTTTTACATTTGTCCTTACTTTTCAATAACTCTTTGTCCTTCACAATTTGAAGTCAATTTGTCATTTTCTTCTCATTTATTTGAGTGAGTGAAAACTTTGTAAGGAGTTTCAAAGGTCTCTCATACTTTTCTTTCTGATATTTGAGTCATCTTTTCCAAGCTATTTTTCCTTCCTTTTGAGTTTTGGCTTCCTGTTTCTTGTTTTATCACAACAAGGGTGTCTTTTGGTTTATGTGAAGTTTGCTTCCAGATTGCTTAAATCTCACAACTCTTGAAGTACGATTAGCATAGGAAGATTTACATCTACTAGTTATCAGTCACATATAAACATTTTAGCATTACATTGGATTCCTTATTGAAGAATATTGCATGAGGTCATTGAATCTTAGTGTTTGATAGTGAAAGGAAAATCCTTCTCCTTCCCTTAATTAGACATTCATTGAAAGAAAATATTCTTATCATTTCTTATGCATGTTTTGGGAACTAAGTCATAATATCGTCAATTTTGACTCTCATACACCTCTGAGTAAACAACAACCACTAAAATCGACGCTTAACTAAAATTTATCAGACTTTTTACATATTTGTTAGCAAAACTACATTAGTTTAAGGTGTGGGGCTCTAGAATAGGTTGAAAGGATAACTTTCCAAATCTATCAAACAAACTTAGCATATTGCGATAGGGAGAGAAAATCCAATTTCCATATAGGATTTCTGGGATCCCCCTCTCACACAGGGGTTACACACGAGGTCACATTCGGGTGAGTTATGAAGATTATCCCTCCGTGGTTCAACTGTTTTTAGTGGTCGGATCGTATATTGGGGGTCACTTGAGGGTATACCCATGATTATGTGTGGGAGCCTCTCGAGTTGATTTCAGACTTATTATCCTGCCCATACGTTCAGATCGAACTGTCGACCATACCCACCCAGGGCCTGACAGCGAATTGGTGACCTTAGTATCCATAATATTTAGGGTCTCACACAAGGTTACGGTGAAGGGAAGTCTCACTATACTTGGAACAGATGTTGGTGAAACTCATTCAGGCTCCTTGGAGGGTAAATCCACAATTACTGCATAGAATATTGCACCAAGGCGTAAGTCCATTAAGCAGGTTTCCAACATAACTGATCCACCTGCTCTATCCCCGTCTCTTCCTATTTTGATATCGTTACATTGGATTTCATCACCAAATAGTGGTTTCATTGTGGGAAGGTTTTGTTTGATTGTTTGCTTCTCAGATTCATAGCGTGTGTTGGTTGTGTTATTTAGTGGACCTTAGGTCAAGTCAGTGTTAATGGCATCAAATTCTGAGAGTACTAATGGAGGAATCCTTTCTCCTGGGGAACCTTATACCTTTCATTCTTTTGGAAAATTTGGTCCTTTGTACATTGCCACACTGAGTCTTCCAGGACTCACCATCGGATTACCAGTTTGGTTGTTCCCCACTCCGGTGATCTCGAATCCTCCCAATGCTTCAACTGCGCCTAATACTTTGGATGTCAATAAACCACCCACACATCAACCTCATGTCGAATTTTCATCTTCCTCACCCATTAAGTCTCCTTCCCTTTCTCGTTCTTCGCCTAGTGAAATATCTAAAGAAAGTAGCCAGGTTGATTAGAAGAAGAAGAAACATAAAGAGAAGAAGAAGAAGAACCCGCAAAAGACCAAGGTTCCAACAATGTCAGATGTTGGATCCAAGCAACCAGTGACTGCTAATAGTATTGGGAGTGTTGATGAGGTCAAGAAGATTAAAATGAAGAATACAAAACCAAAATTCCCTTGTAGTCTTTGTAAGGGTGGCCAATTTCTGAGGGATTTCCCTGGTATTCCCAAGGTCTTAGAAATGTGGTCCTCCACGTCATTGACCTCTGCTGGTCATTCCGGTGATACCCCGTCAACTAGTGACATCAAGGTTGGTACGAAGAAGACAACTGCCAAATTTCCTTGTATTTTATGCGAAGGCGATCATTATTCTCACCTTTGCCCTGGTATGGATGAGGCTTCTTCCCTTTTGGAAAAACTTCAACTTCCAAAGATTTCCTCCAACCCATTGTTAGTTGATGGACTGGTCAATCTAGTTCCATCCCTGGTCAGTACGGTTGATCAGGTGGTCAATCTAGTTTCCTCCTCAATTGAACCACTCACTGAAGTAGTTGATCCAGTTCCATCATCGGTCAGCCTCGCTCTTCATTTACAAAGTGAAACCAAAGTGACTAATCCAATCCCATCATTTGTCAACCCCACCCTTCATCTGAAGAGTGTCAATGTGGTAGATTTGGTTCTGTCATTGGTCAATCCCATTCCTCCCTTGAAAAGTGCCAGAGTGACTAATCTAGTCCCTTCCTCGGTCAGTCCCACCCTTCATCTGAAGAGTGCCAAATTGGTTGCTCTCGCTACTTCATTGGTCAATCCCACTCTTCCTCTGAAGAGTACCAGTGTGATCGATCCGATCCCATCATCAGTCGATCCTACTCTCCCTCTAGAGAGTAAACCCGATACTGCCCACATTTTTCTCATTGATATAGAATCTACCATGTTGGGGGGCATTCCTCCTTCTCTCGTGAAACCCCCTCCAAGCAATGAGTCCATCCTTTTTGATTGGGGTGCGCTAACCGGACCTCATCTTCCTTCTCACATTCATTTCCAGATTATAGTACAGGTTTATGGTCAGGACATTCCTCAAACACTGATAGATGAAGGTGCATCTGTTAGTATTTTTTCCTATGTTTCTTGGCATGCTTTGGGTTTTCCTTAGCTTAGCTTGCGCCAGTTACACAGAATCTGTTAGCTTTTAACAAATTAACTAGTCAACCTTTAGGGACCCTTCCTCAGTTTCTCATAACTTTGGGAGGGAAAATTGTCTTTATTGATGTCATGGTAGTTCAAGACCCTTTGAATTTTGATTTACTCCTTGGGCGGGATTATGTCTATTCTATGAAAGATGTTGTGTCCACTCTTTTTCGTGTGATATATTTCCCACACGATGGAAGAATGGTGACTATTGATCAACTTTCATTCATCAGTCCTAAATGGATTACCTCCCTAAATGGTTCTTATATGAAGACAATATCACTTCTGCCACATGTCAACTATGTGGCATGGTTCCCCATACCTTTGACTTCCGATGATTTGGATCCAATAGTTGACATGGTGATATCTTTGGTAGGGTTATTGGAGCTTGATCTCCTTACCCCTATCACAACCCTTGACATGTTTTCCTTCTAGAGTGATTTTCTTCCATACAGTGAAGATCTCTTGGAATCCATGACCGAGTTTTGTCCCTTGACATGGTGTCATTCCAGAGTGTTATTCTCTTGGAAGCCATGATAAAGAAGAGTCCATGAGCATAGTTTTTCTCTCTGTGGCAAGCTCGTTAAAAAATGAAATAGAGGTCATGAGCACAGTTTCTCCTCTCTGTGGCAAGCTTGTTAAAAAATGAAATAGCCATATGGGGATTGAACCCGGAGCCCTGAGTATAGTTCTTTTCCCGTGTCAAGATCGTTAAAAAATGAAACAGTCACCTCTCTTGAACCTTCATTTCATCCACTCTTATCCTTTTTCTCCATATAGTAGAGAAATTGTGGACAACCTCAAAGTCGGTGAATGAATTGAAGCTTCGAGGGCATGTCTCCAGCCTTTGATGATCATTCTAGAGTTAAGTCACTAGCTTTCAAGCTAGGGGCATACTGAACTTAGTCTTTGTTCTTTCTCGTGCTCGTAAATACATGAGAATGAAACTAGGTAAACTTTTATCTCTTTTTCAGACCCACATGGATATACGAAAAGGAACCCCTTGGAGTCATGTTTGAGCTCTTTTCAGACTCTCTAAACATGAAAATATTTTCGAGTGATCTTGCTTCCTTTCCCACTCATTAAAAGGTTTGAAAGGGCATCTTTTGAGTGATAATTTATCTCTTTTTCGGCCTTGCAAGACTAACATTACGAAAAAGGACAACATTGGATTCATCTTTAAGTTGTTTTCAGACTCTCTAAATATGAAAAAACCACCGAGTTTACCTTCTCTGGACTCGTTAAACAATCATACATTGAAGGGCCCATACGGGACTGAACCCTTACTTCTTCCAGTTCGCTAAACAAAGGAAGAGGGACTTATAGATGGTGAGCCATATTGAGCATATGTTACCCTCTTCGATCTTGTTAAATTAAAAAGATGTAGTCGTATATCTGGATGGGGGAAAAAATGAAGGAAGAAAGCTAAGAAATTTTTGAGAACACTACCAGTAACTCTTACGATCGCCCTTGAACACGACACTTTGTCTTTGCATGCATTTTAATCCGCTGAACCTCTACACTGAGCCAATCCTCTTATTTTCTTTTACTCCTTTGGTTCATGTAACAAAAATCACAGTATCCACTGCATTATCGTGTTTTGGTCCATGTCAAGTTTCTGCTGTTGTGACTCAGTGTTCAAGGGAAGTATCTGCCTCAAGAGTCAGCCATCACAAATATCTTGTTTCAAAACCCATGTGAGTCCATGTTCATTTGATATACCAATTACATATCTATGTCAGTTTCATGTCGTTGATGGGGGATACATCAAGGCCCTCCTTCGACGAGTCTTTTCCTGTCGACTTCAACACATTATCCAGGAACTAGACTTAGAAACCAGTTAGTACCTTGGGACCTGCAAGACTCAATGGCAAGCCTCCTTGTGTTTGACAGTGGGTTTACATCATTGACCCCTGATCAGATGATTCCACAAATGTTCAACTTCATCTCATCCATTCACATTCGTTGGAATGTACTAGAGTACCTTGGGAATCATTAACATTAATGGTGATTTCCCTCGCGCTTGTTAATGGTTTACATCATTGACCGGTAATCAAGTGGTCTCTGCCATGCTCGACATTTGGAAATATATTCACATGGTTAGATTCGTACTACATTGGGATTCATAAGAAGACCCTGGGTTGATTTATCACTCTTATATGTACTTTTCCTAGGTTGCGAAGGAGTTCTTTTGAACTATGACACATATGCCATTGCATAGATCCACTTTGTATTGGTCATGGCTATGTCTTGTCATCTTGTAGATCCACTGGGTATTCTTCATGGCTATGATTAGTTCAGGTGATAGGAGTATATATCCACATTGTATTTGTAGTGGCTATACCATTTTGTTAATATAACTATGGATCTGCAGTGTATTTTATGGCAGCTATACCTAAAAAGTCTTTATCATTCAAGCATAGGTATGTCTGCCTTGGGTTTTGAAAAATGTCATAATATTTGTTTGATGGTTGTGTGCAGTTTTTTCTGGTTTCTCTACGTCCATACCCTTGCTCGAAAAAGTCTAAAAATTACTTCAGTCATCATCATCTTCTAACTTCATACTTTTGGGGGCAATCTGTTACACATCAAAATTACTCACTTCATTAGTGTCACAAGTGTCGTCATTACAAGTGTTATAAGTGTTGCATCTTGTTCGCAAGTGTCTCATATTGATCACAAGTGTTGCAAGTGTCATAAACATCATTCTTCCATATTTCCCATGTCGTGCCTCTAACGACATCACAAAGACGCTTAAGACACCCCAAAGACTAGTTTTGAAGAAGATAAGTCACTTGACAAGGAGTACAAACCTTTTGCCACTGAAAGAACCACTAAAAAATGGATTTTGGAGAGGAATGCTCCCCTATCCACTTTTAGGGAGTGTTGGAGCTCCCTGAGCCTCTTTGGGGGATTGTTTGAGTGCCCTGTGCACCCTTTTGGGGGAGCGCTACCCTTTTCCAAGCAAGTTTTGGGTTTGTTGAGACAAATCAGGGAAGAATCCCTCAATTCTTGAAGGTGGTTGGATTCGAATAGATGGTTAAGGAATGATCTTAGGGAATATCCTCAACTAAAGGAGAGGAATCCTCAACTTATCCCAAATATATCTCAAGTGGTTGGACCTCTCCAAGGTTATATAAGGAGGCCTTCTCATGGTGAAAGGTACATGGGATAGAGACTAGAGATTCATACCAAACTTATGATCTTGTAAGTGGTATGAACAAAAGAGATTGGAGATGTGACACTTATGATCTCATAAGTGAGATGTCATCAGAGAAATAAGTGTAGATTACTTGAGAAAAGGGGTTGGACAAGGATAAATGAAAGAAGTTGTTGCACCCTCATCAAAGGATTGAGAGTACTTTTACTTGTTCTCATTAATAATCAATGCTTGGCCTGTTTATTTCAAACTTATGCCTGTTCCATATGAGTTTTTCTGTAGTATATGGATCTATGTTTGAGATAATCTCAGTAGATTAGGAAGTCCATTGTATCATTTTTTGTTCTATAAGACCTATCAAGGAGCTCAGGATTGGAGCTCAACTTGGACTTTGCGAGGATAAACACCATTAATAGGATACATATCTTTCTTCTTCTCCTTTGTATATTAGCTTGATTAGATCTAAAAGGATGTCAGTGTCCATGTTAAGAACTTTTGTGTCTTGGTATTAGGCGTCTAGACACTAAGAGGGAATCCACTTGTCCGCAGGGGGATTCACCTACAACAACACCCTTGACGTTGGCGGGTTATTCTGAGTATAAATACTCATTTTTGATATTTTTTTAGGGTTGATGGTAGAGCCAAGCTCCCGTATTGTAAATTTTTAGTGAAGTCTCTGGTACTCTGGTTATTTATTGTGATCTGAGATTTCTTGATTAATCTAAGTCATGTTTCTTTCTACATCTTATTTTCCTTAGGCACTTAGAGAGTTCATGGATGATTGACTCACATGAATTTTTGTGATTGTGTTATGATGAATGTTTGATTATAATATTGTTAAGAACCAAATATCAATATAGCATAAAAAAACCTCAGAATAAGTACTCAATGCCTTGAAAAAGAGAGAAATTTAGATAATAAGCCTCTTCGAGGGGGAAACCTCCTTATGCCCACATAAATGTCCAATTACAAGATGATTCCAAATGAAAATGTCTCCTTGGTATATATAGGAGACTAGGAGGTACAATTACAACTAATGGACTCAAGCCGACATAAATAAAATAGCATTACTAATGTAATATTCCCCAATTAAGGGGTAATGAGCCACTATTTAGGCTTAACATGCCCCTCCCCTTGAGACAAGTGTTGTCTGCAATGCTTGATTAACTATGGATGCTTTTGTATAAAAGACTCATCTTCCCAAGTGGAATCTTTAGCCAGTAGTTTCCTCCATTTAATGAGATACTCTGAAATGGATCTATTCCCCAACTAGCGAATTCTTGTGTCAGTGATGGCTTCAGGCTCCAATATGATTTTTCCTTCCTCGTCAAGTTATGGAAATATAGTTTGAACAGGGATCTTGTCACCTATAACCTTATTTAAGCATGAAACATGAAAAACTGGGTGTACTCGTGAAGATGCACGCAAATCCAATTTATATGCCATAGTACCAATCTTTTGCAACACCTTATAAGGGCCATAGTAATTTGGTGAAAATTCATTATGCTTCTTGGCTTGCTTGAGGGACATCTGTTTGTATGGTTGTAGTCTTAAAAAAAAATAATCCTCTACTTCAAAAATTCTTTCACTATGATGTTGATATGCTTGTTGTTTCATGTGATTCTGTGCCATGGTTAGGTTATCCTTTAATATTTGGAGAACTTGGTGTTGATGCTCGATGTGATCTTCCACTTATTGAACCTTAGATTATTCTTATAGAGAAGAATTGATGGAAGAAGGGTGGTATCCATAGAGTGCCATAAATGGTGTCATTTTTGTTGCAGTATGAAAGGAAGTGTTATACCACCATTCTTCCAAGGGTAAACATTTGAACCATTTTGTTTGTTTATCAGAGACAAAGCACCGAAGGTAGCCTTCCATACATTTTCTCACTATCTTAGTTTGTCCATCAGATTGAGGATGATAGGATGCGCTATGAGCCAATTGAGTACCTAAACAAGAAAACAATTCTGTCAAAAAATGTCCACTGAAGATGGGGTCTTTGTCACTTATAATAATCTTTGGGACGCCATGTAGCTTTTGAACTATCTCCATGAATGTGATGGAAACTATATTAGCTTTGAAGGGATGACAGAGTGCACAAAAGTGTGTGTACTTGGTCATTCCATCAACAATCACCATGAGGACACTCTTTCCTTCAGACTTTGGTAACCCTGTGATGAAATCCATGGAAACCTCCTCCTAGGGTTGACTTGGGATGGCTAATGGTT
>SNQJ01S0091420.1:77799-92082 GCA_010110895.2 Picea sitchensis | reverse complement strand
TTAGGAACGTGGTTGGTCTTTAACCCAAAGTTGGAGTTTCTCCATTCTTGATTCATCTTCCTTGTGTCCTCATCATGAATTTTGTGGGACACATTTTCACTTTTAGGTTTCCTCTATATTAGGAATTTTTTCATTCCTTCCATGATCTCCCTTTTTAAACCATCCATCTTAGTATCCATTATTGCCTCTAGTTCATCTTTTGTCACTATCTTCTTTTGTAATTCATTTATGTCCCTACGCATTTCCTCACCTTCATCAAGAGTCCAAGTAGGAATTTCTGGAGGCTTATTTGGTGTATAAGTTCCATTTTTGGGTGGCATGTTGGCCAAGTATCACTTTTGAACCTTGATTTTGAGGTGGTTCTTCTACATAATCTTTATTCTTATTTATCTCCAACATTTCGGCCCTTCTGGGTATTAAACTTTCTTTTTTTTATCTCTCTCATATTTCTTCTCTGCAATGACATAGGTCTGATCAAAATTGGATGTACCAAGTGGAATTTACGGTAACTTCCCTACAACTTGTTGATTTTTTCCCTTTCTAGGAGATCTCATTTGTATAGCATGCCACGCATAAAATCATTGATATAAAATTCTGAAACTCGTACCAGACATACTACAGACTGTCCACTATCAAATGCAACCGATATCACTTAATTTTTATACTCTAGGAATAAGTTATCATTGTTTTACCCGGAACACCTTCTTGATACTAGTCAATAGGACTAGTTAGATACCCTATCTTCCACAGGGTGTATCTACAAATGTAATATGACACAGAAGCTGAAAATTTTACCACAGATACCTTGCTAATGTTGTGAATACAATCCAAAGTTTAGTCTCTGAAACATTATAGAAAATGTTTTATATCGAAAATTCCACAATGACTCAGTTCAGGATGATTCCAGAACCCTATCTTACACAGGTTGTATATCAGAAAGTATAAGGAATCAAGAGATGAAATCTTAACCCAACGTACCTTGATCCATCTACTAAATATTCTCCAATCTGTTCCCTCTCAAATGTTGTAGAGAAAAATTTATAGCAAAAACTCCAATGTGTCTGAGATGTAGCAGTGAAACCCCAAGACCTTGAGCTCTAATACCATGTGTTAAGAACCAAATATCAATATAGCATAAAAAACATCATAATAAGTAATCAACTCCTTGAAAAAGAGACAAATACATATAATAAGCCTCTTCGAGGGGGCAACCTCATTATGCCCACATAAATGTCGAATTACAAGATGATTCCAAATGAAAATGTCTCATTGGTATATATAAGGGACTACGAGGTACAATTACAATTAATGGACTCAAGATGACATAAATAAAATAAAATTACTAATGTAATATTCCCCAATTAAGGGGTAATGAGCCACTATTTAGGGCTTAACAAATACTGTCATGATTTCTTTCAGTTCCATTTGAGTTGAAACCCAAGGAGATCTTACGTTTGAATTTTTCTTCCTTAGGTTGCCGAAAGACCTGATGTTCATGGCATGCCTCTACATTTTCTCACCAAAGTATTCCTCCTACTCACCCTTACTCTGACTTACTGACTGAAGTTGATTCTATACCTCATTGCTTATGCATGCTAGTTCAGTTTCCTGAGTTAAAACAATATCATCTCGAGTCAGCATCCATTGGACCTCTTTAAAGACAACCTGTGACATAAAACTCTGATGGGTATCGGGCTTATCTCTGACACAATCCAGAGGTGACTTTTGGTGCTAACATTTCTAGTGTTGTTTCTGTGGAGGAATTGAAGTTTTTCCATGGGATTCAATGACAAAGCTCACTGATTCTGAAGGTGCATTAGAGCTTAGTACATTGGAGATTGCAACTGTGCACCTAGTGACTCCACTGTTACGACTCCACTATTTCAGTTGTGTCTTCTAGAGGCAGACACATGAGGTCTATGCCACAACTACCTTTAGCAACACCTAAAGATGACCCAGAGAAAATTATCAGAAGATGACTAACCCCTCAGGAAGGCACTTCTGCTGCTGAACTAGGTATTTCTGATGATTTTCACTATCCTCCTATATCAACTCTAGTAGTTGTTTCTCATTTTCCTATTAAACCATCTGTTGGAGCTTATAGAAGTTTGAATTTTTGGAGTTTCCTATTGATTTCCCCTCTCCCAGTTTCACTCCTCCTCCTCATATTACAATTGTTGTCTTAACAGAGAGGGAAACCTTTGTTCCCTCAAGCCCTACAGCTTTTTATCCAAATCTTATGTTGTTTCCTTCTTCTCCCAGAAGCACATCCCCAACCTCACCTGTCCAAACTCCATCTCCTCCCGGTTCTCCTCCATTTCACGTCAAAATGGCAAGTGCTAATCCCCCTAGAAATAGGATGGTCGAGATATTAGTTGCTAGATATGGCCCCCCTAGTTTTATGTTAGCCTATGAATTCTCTCCCAGCCACAAATTACCTTAAGTACATGCCCCAATTCACTAGGGAGGGAGACATGACTGCAGAAGAGAACCTTTCATCCTTTTATAGGTTTGCAAAGATTCAGGCCATCGAAATAAATATGTGTGGATGAGAGTTTTTGTACAGAGTCTGGATGGAAATTCCAGGGATTGGTTTAAGGACTTTCCTCCCATATCTATTGACGAGATTGCTGCTCTGGATGATGCATTCTTAAGGAGATGGGTGAATAAAAAAGATCTCCTTTATTATATTACAGAATTTGTGGCATTAAGAAAGAGGAGGGGGAATCTATTTCAGACTTCTCGAAGAGATTTAATAAAATGTATAAAAATATTCCAGCCGAAGTTAAGCCTACGTAAATCTTTGCCAAAATGACTTATGCTAATGCTTTCAGCCCTGAATTTTGCCTATTGTTGAGAGAAAGAAGAGCTATCTCCTTGGCTCATATGAAAGATGTGGCCCTTGAAGTAGAATCCAATATATTGGCAGCTGATAAACTTAGGGTTAAAGCTGATAAAGACAGGGGAAAGGATAGGTCTGAAAACCTGACTTCTAGTTCCTCTATTACCCTCGCTCAAACAGATGAAATGGCCAAGATGCTAAAATCACTTTCTGCTAGAATGGAAAAGATCAACTTAGAAGGAAAGAAAAACTACAGAAATCCCCAAAATGTTGATAACAGAGGAAACTATAGGAAGCCTATCAATACTCCTCAGATTATGCAAAGATACTAGAGCAGAGATAGAGATGATCAGAAAATCTAGACCCCTCTCCAAAATAATCTTGTTGTTGATGAATTAGAAGGGGATGAAGACCTTGATCCTAAAATTCAATGTCTTGGGGACACCTCCTCTTTTCCTCATTTAAATCATTCTACATACGAGGAATCTCTCATGGAAATTCAACTGAATGAGTTAAGCAAAGGGGACAAGGCCAACAATAGCCCCAACATATATAACCTCATATCAAAGAAGAAACAAGGAAAGCCTAATTTTCTTGATCAACCCACTAAAGAGAAGCCTGTTGAAGTTGTAGCAGATGACAAGAATGGTAAGAAAGTTCAAACTCCCTCTCAAGTGATCATAACTCATGTCCCAGAAGTAAAAGAAATCTTAAATCCTACATCCCCTTTTAATTTCGAGCATGAGGCTCATAAGATTAGGATCCTTGTACCCCTTTCAGAGCTGGTCAAGCATGAAGATTTCAAAAGAATCCTCTCTAATATGCAGATGCTTGAACCCACAATGCATCCCATAGGGTCATTAAATTTTGCAAGAGCACTCAAGACAGCTCCCCATTGGCATAATGCACTTGGTACAAAGACGTTATATATTTTCTGCAAAAATTGCGACCTCCATATGGAATGGAGAAAAGTAAGGCAATAAATTTATATCTCAAAGCAATTAGATATTTCCTTATTGACCAGGTTTTTTATTGGAAAGACCCTCTAGGAGTGATTTTGAGATTCTTAGACCCACGGGAGGCCCAAAAGATTATGTTTGATTTTCATGATAGCCTGCGTGGGGGACATAATTTCTAAAGAACCACAACCTATAAGATTCTCAAGGCTAGGTACTTCTGGCCTACTCTATTCAATGATGTCTATGAAAAGGTCAGAGCCCATGTCAAATGTCAAAAATTCGGTGGGAAGAAGAAACTCAAGTCTCTGGCTTTGAATCCTGTGGTAGCTTCAAGACCCTTTCAACAATGGGGCCTAGAATTTATAGGGGAGATTAATCCTCCTTCAACTGGCTAGCACATGTGGCTCTTAACTGCGACATATTATTTCACCAAGTGGATAGAAGTTATCCCCACAAGGAGTGCCTCTCAGAGAGTAATCATTGGTTTTCTTGACGATATTATGGTGAGGTTTGGTTTCCCGAAAAGGATCGTCGCTGATAATGATGCATCCTTCAAGGCTGATCCATTAATCCATTTTTGTGAGCAGTTTGGAATTTCATTGATTCACTCAACTCCTTACTACCCCCAAGGAAATGGATTAGCAGAATCCTCTAACAAGGGCCTTATAAATATTATCAAAATATTGCTAGAGGACAACAAGAAAGCATGGGTGTTATAACCCTAATTTTCACCAGACATGCTTACCTGGCATCAGGACATCTCAGATTCCTTCTTTTCCAAAACACTGCTGAACAACTCTTCTCAAAAACCCCTTTTATAAAGGCCCACACGCCTTGCTCCATTACTGCATGCGTGTACACACTAGATGACCCAAGACAACCCGCGTGTACCTACAAAAGCATGAAAAAAGGAAAGTTGATGATGGAACACACAACTTTGGGTGAGTTAACTAAACCTTTTGGCCATGCATGGCTGAGGGTTTGACCAAATACCTAGCTTATTCTAGCCTATAAAAGAAGGGTTAGGGGTCCCATTTGGAGGAGGAGAATCATAGTAAAGAAACTATACCTGATTGCGCATTCCCTTTGTCCCAACCCTTTAGCCATCCTTATGCAAAGAGAAATATAGAGCAAAGAAGTTGGAGGATAGTTGAAGAGGATCCCAGGACCAGGTTCCTGGAGCAGTGGATGGCTTCATCATTGTAAGTTGATTTGTTGAAGTTAATAATAAAGAAGTACTTTTCCCATCCCACCATATGAGGTGTTCATGGTTTATTGCATACATGTTGTTTGAATCTCTAACCCATTAATATATATATCAAATGCATGTGGAGTTCTTTGTTTGTCTTGTGTGAATGCAGGTTAGCCTTGGGAGGAGAGATGCAGTCAAAGAGTGATCAAGTGTAAAGAAGGATCGATATCAAACGCCCAAAATAAGGTATGCTCACTTGATCTTCTTAACTACGTATTTGCTTAAGAATAATGGGGAATAGGTCCGGGATGACGGTAGAAAGTAGGAATATTTAGGTATTTTTTGCATGCATAATAAAACCCTAAGTGATAGTCCATAGGGGGATTTCCCACCCACAACAAAATTAGTGACCATACTAGGGAGATATCTGGGGTTCCTGGGAATATTTTTTGGGCATTTTTAAAAACTAGTTTCATTTCCTGTTTTTTAAGTTTCTGCAAAAGTTTGAGCTAATAGAGATTCTGGTCTTCCATACCAGTAATCTCTATTTCTTTACTTGAATGTATTTTTTTTTCTAAGACCCACAAAGGTACATGTGGCCTATATAAGGTCTTCATGCGTTTACCCGCGCCCTACATTCTCACAGCCTACGTGTACACGCTAGCTGATGAAGTGTCAGTTGCATGTATGATTCCAGAAAATTTCTTTTAGAGACGCAGTCATCCTCTTCCCTGTCAGAAGTAGTCCCTCTCAGGGGTTTTTTGGAAATATTTCTAGTATTTGTTGCTTGTAGTCTATAGCTTAGGTTTCACCTTAGATTGGTTTGTTCTAAGAAGTTTTCCTTGAATTGTTTTCTTTTTTCTGTTAAAGTAAGTGTCTAAGTCTTCAAGAGATTTTGGTTCTTAGTACCAGTAGTCTCTTCCTGGGCTGGATTTCTTGGATTTTCATTTGTCTCAGAGTCTCACAGATACACACGACCTGTATAAGGCCAGCACGTGTGTACACACGCTCTGACTTTACACAGCTCGCGTGCACACGCTTGCTGTTGAACTGTCAACAGTGTGCTTGAGGAGAGAATTTTTGTTGAAAGTAAGGAAGTCATCCTTTCCTTTGAAAAGAGATATACCTCTCAGGTTTTTGGGTCTCTGTCATAGTGTTCAGTACCTTAGGTTTGATCACAACAATAGCTTTCTTTTTTCATTTAGAAGTTTTCCTCAAAATTTTCCTTTATAGGGTTTTTAGACAAGTGTGAGAGTCCAATTTTAATTTGCATGTGTGTGATTTTTAAAGTGACTCTTTGCGATCTACGCTTCAGCCAGAAGTTATCTTGGTTTTGACTTGTTGATATTTTTCCTTTTAGCTTTGTGAGCATTCAAATAAAAAGAAAAGATTGTTTATTTTTGTTTGGTTAAAAATTGTTGTTTTGCATTAGTAACCAAGGAAAAGTCTTTTCTTTCATAAGTTCTTGATGGTTTACCTAGATCATAAGTAGCTCGTAGTTGAGTGAAATCCTACTTTGAGTGTGTTGTTCAAGGATCTTTGAAATATTTTTAAAGTTTGAAAAGTTGTTTAAGATTTGAGTTAAGTAAAGGTTTTTTGTTTTCATCTTTTTGTTTATTTTTGTTTTCGTCTTTCAAACATAACTAGTTTCACTTTCATAACCTTTGACTTAATACAAGCCATAAAAATTAACTCTAAATATAAAATTCATTATACTTTTTATGTTTGTAGGTTCAACCAACTAGTTTAGGATTAGGGCCTTGAATTAGGTTGGAGAGGAAACACTTCAAAGCCATTAAAATCAAACATTGGAGTCTGAGTTAGGGAGTGTCAAAGTACAGTATCGTGAAAGTTATCCAGGACCCCCCTCTAACACAGGGGCTAAACACTAGGTCGTGTTTGGAAAGGTAGTGGAGATAACCCCTCCAAAGTTGGACGAATCGTAGTGGAGAACACATATAGAGGGCTTGTCTTGGGATTCCGTCGATTGCATTTGCCATGGAGCTTCGTGGGTCACGAATCCATTCGAGGTCCTCAGTTTTCTTCCAGACTACTTGCCTTTGATACCCTTGACAATTTTCGGGCTTGATACCTTGCTCATTGTGGTCTACCCGACTTTCGACTGTACCCGCCTAGTGACTGTTCGTGCACTGGCAACCTACTTGCCTATATTTTTGGAGACATACATAGGTGACTGCGAGGGTATACCGCGGTACCTAGGACAGACATCGGGCCACACTTTGTAGAGTATACTCAGAGGGTGCTTTCATGTTCGAGTTGCACTTTCACCAATAAGTTTCTCTAGCGTTGGTTGTTGTAACATTTCTTCCAATTAGTTTAGTGTTTGCTTGTTTTATCTTGTAGGGACTTTTTTAGTGTGTGTTGTTTTTTGAACGAATAGAAGGCCCTAGGGTGTCTTGGATTTTCTCACACAATGGAGGATCACAAGCTCCACTAGTCACGAAGGCTTCTGGGCCTATCACCGGTTACACTGGAGCCACCCCCACCACCACTAAGGCGAAATCTAGACCAACAAGGGTCTTTTGAAGCGACTGGGTCACAAGAAATTGTGCCCGACCAACATCCGGAGGAAACAACCATTTTAGACTTTGGAGCGAAAGCTCTTGGTCCACCTGAAACTCCAACCACTAATATTTTGGCACCCATCATCGCACCGGTTCACCCTTATGAGTTCCAGACAGTGTCGCACGCAGCAATGGAAACAAATGTTGTCACTCGTTCTGGGAATTCTTCAATTCCCACTACAGTTGTCACCACAGGAGAGTTTCCACCTCCTAACCCACCGTCATTGGTCTAAGCCACCATGGTCTCGACCACCTCTACCTCACACAGTGGTCTGATCCCATCTATGGTGGCAGTCACAACCCCTTTCACACCTAGTGCGACAGGCCCTCCGTTCTCATACGAGATGCCTAGCTAAGGTACAAGTCCTGTACTTTACTACTCCACTTCATAGACTTTAGTTCTGGGGGTAGGGATCTCTAACACTCCTCTGGAAGGCCACATAGCAGGCACTTCAACTCCTTTTAAGGCTTTCCCTTACAGGGGAGGTTATATACCTCCTTCATCCCCTTTGCTTGGAGGCACGCACCAGCCATCCGTCGGGCCACCTGCACACCATAGTTTATTTGGAGCAAGGACTCAAGGACCAGCTTCTCATAATATGCCAGTAGGTTCAACGCCATTTTCTTTGTTTAGTGCATTTGGTAACAACGCCTTCTCGTCAGCTGCTTTCCCGACTGGGGGCAATCCCAGTTTCAGACAACCTATTCCTATGCAAGGTACTATTCCTGCAAAGGGGGCAAACCTAGGAACTTCTTCCGCATTAGCGCCTTGGAATTCTTGGTAGGGATCCATTCCCTCATCAGGAATACCAATCTAGGGAAATTATTTTCACAACCAATGGAACCCTAGACAAGGTACTATGCCTATCCCCACGGGATCGGCATGGGGCAACCCTTCCCAAAGTCCTCCGAATATAATGCATTCCCAACCATCTATGTCCTATTTTGGGAATCATCCGATGATGTCTCCTCACACGCAGAATCCGTACGCTGGTCATGGCCATGGTTTTTACCAGAACCCAGGACAGCAGCCGAACATTTCCTGGCAACTTGGTGCCAGTCAAATTCCAGGTCCCTTTTTCCCAAGTTATCACCAACAACCCAAACTAACTTTCCTGGCAACCTTGCATTTGCCAGACTTGACAACGTTGTTGAATGACCCTATCTGTCATGATCCACATTGGCCCCCTATGCTGATGAAGTTTCCTTCGAACATACCAAAGTTTGAATCCAAGCCTAACGAAGATCTAGGATATCATGTGACTACTTTGCATCTTTGGTGCTCATATAACTCATTGAAAGATGACTCCATACAGTTGTGATTGTTTCAACGTACTCTCATTAGGAGTGTCACAAAATGGTACATTGAGATCGATCGCTCAAGATACTCTTCCTTCAGTGAATTGGCAATGGATTTCCTAAACCATTTCCAATTACCTGTGAGATACGACACCGACACAGAATTGATGGCTAATTTTTCACAGACAAAAGAGGACCATATCTCTGATCACATATAAGAATGGAGATGTCGTAAGAGTTTAATTAAGGTGCCAGTACCACTAGAATTCTTGCTCGAGTGGTTCCTTAAGTCTTTGGTCTCACAGTTATCCAAAGAGGTCGCGACATCGGGAGTGTTTTTCGAAGAGGTCACCATCATGAGATCTCAACAGCTTGAGTTAATCTATTCTCAGTCTGGTTTATTATACGATATCTTGCCAGATGCACCATGCTTGTTGCACCTCTTTTGTCACCTAAATGAGAAAAACAGAGGTGCTTACAAGCTTAGTTGGGTTAGCTAAGCAAGACAACAGTAAAGGAAAGGGTTAGAAGAATAAACATAAAAGACTAAGTTAAGAATTAAACTAGGAAAGGAAAGAACAACTAAACTATTGTGCATAAGGACATAAGAACAAGAAACAAACAAGACTCATGTCACCAATGGAAAGGATTGTATTAGTGAAAAGAAAACACTGAAAAGAAATGGTACTTTGGGTCCCTTCTTCCTCCAAGGGAGGGCTCTTGGACCCCCAATATTAATCTCTTCTTACAACTTGAAAACTTGAAAGAAATGGTGAAAGAATCCCAAGCTAACCCACTCAAAAGGTGATGTGGATTGCCCAAATGGAATGGTGCTAGTATTCTCTTGATGAGAAAAGAGGATTCCCCAAGATAATAGCAGAAACATAACCTTACAAATCAATTCCTTGAAAATGTAGTGCACCCATGGCCTTGTTTTATAGCACCACTTTGAGGTATTGTGCAACCAACTTTTAGTGTGAAAAGGGGTTGTTTAGGGCACCTTTAGGTCTTTGACTAGCCACCCAGCTGGATCCAGCCAAGATTTGGATGTCAAATTGACTTGGAAGATAAACCAGAAGTGGGTGGGAGGCCGACCAACATCATAAATGCATCGTTCTTAGGTGTGCGCGGCTTTTAGTGTCCACAGTCGCGCATCATGCCCATGTGCACTTTTCTTGCGTTTATGGATGGCGCATGTGCACATGCGCCCTGTGTAGTCATAGCGCATCTTGATTTTATAACTGGTTGTATAGTTTTGGACCTTTTGGAAATGATTTTTTGGTAATTTTGGTCCATGGGTGAACTCATAGTTGTTTTGAAGATGTTGGATTCCTATAACCATTTTGCGGATGAAATTTCAGTGATAACAGATGCCCCCTGATGGATGAGGTTAGGAGCATACGGATAGCCAAAATTCATCAATGTTTCTTCTACCGAGAGTACCATTGTAAGAAATAGAGATAGTGAGAGTATCAAGAGTGACCCATTGGAAGGAGAAGGGAACCTGTAGGACCCCACCTTTCGCAAGGTGTGTAAAATAAATTGTGTACAAACGAGGCGAGCATGCCCCATGCTCGTGTCATGTAACTCAAAAAAGTGTGTTGTACAGTAACTAAGACTGTGTGTTGATGTAGACAATTACAGTGCCCTTAGGTGTGGTTTTGATAAAGGAAGAGGACAATTATGATGAGGAACATAATCTGAATAGTAGGCAATGACACCTGTAATAAGTATCACGGATTCTGTGGGTGTTGATATCCCAACAAAGTTCAGAGGTCTTTGGAAAATATAAGAAACAACTGCAATAGTCACAAAGTAAGACCCACCGTAACATGAGAAAGTGTTGAAGTTGAATATTGTGGGGGTCAAGGACAACAGGGAGCACTTATGGTTCTCCCTGTGTCGTCCGAGACTTCTCATTGTAAAGGTAATGAGAGTCAAGATACTGTCACCCTTTTGGAAACTGTGTTGATGTCGACAAAAAGGGAGACGTGACTCCAAAAATAAAAGGGCTTCATGAAATCCACTAGGTGAGGTCAGGAATTGAGGAGGTACATGGATGAAGTCAAGTTGCGTGGAGACTGAAGACTTCCCTTGGTCGGGGATATATGTGAAGTTTAAGTGGCTGCAACCTTTTAGTGAGGTTGAATGTCAGGGGGGACAATGAGACATGGTATAAGTTGTGCTAGAGGTAGGACAAAGTGAACAAATGCAGAGAGCAGAGGTAGGTGGCCTGTGGGATACTCGGAGTTTATGGATGATGTCAATAGGAGTAGATGATAAGGAATGCCCTAAACAAGGATGACATGGGTTGCGTTTGCCAAGAAGGTTGCCAATGGTGATGACAAAAAGATATGTAAAATGCTAGAAACAACAGCTTAATTACAAAAAGAATTAAAAAATCAATGGGGATAATGATGCATATACAGAAATAGGTGCCCCAGTGTAAGATGGCTTGGCCTGAGGATGGCGCAAGTTGGTGTAAAAAAAAAGTGGAGGGTTGGGGCCCAATAGGAGGGTTTCTATAGTAGGGAAATGTATGGAGGGAAATTTGAAGATGGGAAAACTGGCGATGGATGAAATGGATGGTAAATGGTGCTACGAGAGTGCAGTTAAAATAGTCCATGAGGAGGTGCCCTGGGAGTCCACTGGGTAGGCTAGCAAAATGAGGAGAAGGAATATGTGGCTGATTCGCGACATGATGTAAGACTATCGGGACTCCCATCCCTAAAGGTTGAAAACAACATGAGTGTCAAAGTGCCAAGGGGGATATGAATGGGAAAACTCATGTGGGGGAGAGTGCTACCGGGTGACAGTACCCAAAATGCAGTGGAAGTGACAGTACTGTAGAGCCGAATATAGGGACCCTAAAGGAAAATTTCAGAGGGTGTGACTAGAGATGCAATTGAGATTTAGAGGGAATGATTACATGCCATTGTTGATTATATACCTGAAGGCATCGCACTGGTGTGTGATGACCAAGTACCTGCACACATGACAACCAAATACCCAATGTGAACAATATCTGAAGATAATTGATCATATTATCATTTAGTTGATAATTTTGAACATGATCATGCGTACCTGGATGGGGTGTGGAAAAATGGATCCCCGGGGGCTAAAAATGAAAAATGGCTTGGGGAATGTCTTGATGTAGAGGATGGGGTGTAGATCCCGTGGCGGAAGACGGGTTGAAAAATGTACGTCCGGAGCTCCCGGAATGGGGTTTGGAAGTTTGGCAAAAAGGACTATAAATAGCTGTAGGGCCCATATTGCCACCTCATTTGTACCTGTTGTCAGATTGATTGGACAAGAGATATTTAGATGATATTTGGAGATTCTGGGAGGATGAGGCAATTGATTCAGGACTAGCGAGCTTCAGGTTAGTTGTCTTATATTCCTGCATAAAATTAGGGTTTCTATTTTTTGGCAGGGCTTGTATGGAGGGTTGTACGGGGGGTTTTGTGGGTGTGCCCCCCTCAGTGCATGGGCGATTGAGAAATATACGCGTATGGGTATGCACCTATAATGCGAGTATCCATGCATGGGGTCTTCTAAATGGGGGAAATAGGTGCGCATGGTATGCGCACCTGTAAGCTAAACAACTGCTCATGCGTGCGCAGCTATGTAGTGAACAAACATGCTATGATGCGCGCATGTATATGTGATAAGGGCACATGAAGGCACCTCTATAGGGCCAACAGGCGTGCATGCATGGGCACTTGTGGGATGAACATGCACACATGTGTGTGTGCCTGTGGGGTTAAACAACTACGCCTTGGAGGCAAAGCTGACGGGTGCAAAACTTATCTTTTTTGGAGATGAAAATGTGTTTATGTTTGAGAGGGATGATTGAGAACTGGATTATGTGGTTGCAGGTGATCATTTGGATGATGTTGGTTCACTAGAGAGAGAGAGATTGTTCATAGCTCAGGGAGGCTGTGACCATTGAGGAGCTGGCAGTTCGTGATACTTTGGCAGCTTGTGGGCTGCTGAAGTTCTTTGAGTGCCCCTTGGTACGGCCCCAGGAGTACCTCCTACAGTTCTTGATTCAGATGTGGAGTCCATATCTGCATTGTTTTATGGTGTGGGGTGAGCAGTTGGCCTTCACTATGATAGAGGATGTATATTTTCTGACTGGGCTCCCTTTTCGGGGAACACCCTTACCGGCGGAGCCCGTATTACCTAGGGATGGGTAGTTGGCTACCTTAGGCTGGAGGTACTGTACGAGGGATGACTTTATGTCAAGCTCCATGGTGAGTATCGGGGCTATGGATGCCCTGGTTCATTGCTGTGTGGCAGCGATGGTTGTGAGGGTATATGGGTCCCTCGCGACTCAACGGATCAGTGGTGGTGAGATGAAGATTATGGGGAGGGCACTAGCATGAGAGAATTTTTACTGGGGCTTGATGCCTCATGCAAATATGGTAGGGAAGATATACAAGTGTCGGGTTGTAGACTCAAGGGATTTCACGTTTGGGTCCATCTTGGGTGCATGGTTTTTGGAGAGGGTTTCAATGTTGCGCCCTAGAGTGTTATTGGGTGCACCTAGTGCGTGAGAGCCGCAATTGAGGTGGTGGTCTAGGATCTTGATTCATCGCGGTGGTGGGGAGGGTGGCTATTATTTCACGGCCAAGGCTACACAGGTGTGGCGGAAGATGCCACAGATCATACTGCAATATCCATACTGTGGGGTGGACTTTCGAGGTGATCCAGAGATGGTGTTACCTCCAGGAGAGGTGTTCGACCGCCGAGGTATGATGTGATTTTTGATATTTTGATATTTAGATAGTATATCATGTGTATTATGTATAGATGGATGTTGATGCTATCCTTTTTTTGTTTGTATGTGTAGATGTGGGAGCTCGCGGGCCTGAGGTTGAGTTGGTGAGAGCGTCGGTGCATCAAGGGCCAGTGAAACCTCTGCGGGGAGAGTCGTGTGTAGGAAAGAGATGATGATGTGAGGGTGATGAGGTGAGACCTGCTAGTGATGAGAGAGAGGCTAGGAGACGCCATTTCAATGACCCTGGTGCAGGGCCATCAGATGATCCTCCGACCGAGGCCGGGGGAGAGTTTGAGGATATTCACTACCGCTTGGAGGTAGTGCTATAGGGAGTGCCTGAGGGCATGTGGTCGCGTATCTAGGATGAGGGCATCCTAGAGCAGTGTGTGGGGGTTCCAGTGATGTGGAAGACCGTGGTTTGGAGAGAAGCAGTAGAAGGTGCTGTGATGACTGGGTGGCTACCTCGAGGTCTGGAGGGACCGATAACGGGTGGGGCACCACCTCCTGAGGGAGGGCTAGGTGGTGGTGCTCTAGAGGCACCATGAGTGTATCTGTATGTATTTGTGTATGTTATATAGGCTGGTGAGCCCATTTGGTGTGGTGGCACCAGTTTTGTACCAAGG